>JAODLL010049104.1:0-19642 GCA_026546735.1 Forbesichthys agassizii
AATACCCCCGCCCCCCCCCCCCCCCCCCCACACACACACACACACAAACACCTCATCGACCATATCGTTATTATGAGGAGAGGTTTGTACAGATTGTCATGAACAATACAATATGGCACAGGCAGAATGCAACACATTACATATACACATAATATTAAGAAAAAAAGACATGCTCTTAGTTTCTAGATGGGAGTTTTGTGTTCTGCATGTGTGCGTCTGTGCTCCAACCTTGGAGAGGTCTCTGAAGTTGCCAGGTAGCGTTAGATCCAGCTCCTCAGAGTCATAGTTGGTAAGGACCCAGGGGAAGACTGGATACTGGTTCAAGTCATTATAGGTCCTCCCTGGTTGGGAAAGACAGGAGCGACCAGAGAAGAGAGGCACGCCATTATGAGCCTCACAAACCCACAAGATGGCGTCTGGCTGATAACTGGGTGGCACATTTCCTGCACCTGGCCTCAGTTCACATTCATATGTTTCAGCAACATTGGTTTATATTTCATGATCATCTCACATAAGTAACTCCTTTACCAGCTGTGATTCTGATCATTGTTCATTGATTCATGGGCATCTGTAGTATGTATAGGCTGCTCTATATGCTCATGTATACTTGACCTATAAAATATTTCACAACCTGTGCCCTCCAGCACACAGGTCATATTTAGACAGACAAATATTTACCCTCAGCAAACTCATTCTCACACACACGCGCACATGCACGCATGCACACACGCACAGAGTTCACAACACAAGAGTCCCGGTGCCCCTCGACCCAACTGTATTTCCTGTGTGTTTATGTGATCGGATCGCTGCTTTGCAAATGTCTGCTAACACCTAACACACACACACATTTGTTTGAGCTAATATCTGGCCAGATATTAAAACAAATGACTGTTGACATAACAACAGCCTGCATAAAGCAACCCATTTTGTGTTAACTATACTGTACATAGAATGCTGTGCTCTACTTCCCAGCTTAAGGGGTATTTTACCTGCAATAGTGTTGAGGAACATGAGGTACTCAAAATTGGAGATCTCCCTTCTCTGCCACCGCTGGGTCATATTGGACGACTTAAAGAGCTGTCTGGGCGTGGCCAAGGAAATCCGCCTGAGATACAAACACAGACGACCTATTCATCCACTTGCTATGATAGAAATCTAATCTAATGTATAGTTGAAATTATTATTAGCAAACACACCCCTTCTTGTGTTGATACAAACAAAAGTATAATTCACCCACACATCCATGGACCTACCTGGCCTGTGGTAAACCGTAGCTCGTTCCCACACCCACCCTGGGCAGGCTATACACTACCCTCTTCACTGTAGCCTGGTCAGGAAAATTAAACATCACTGACGCTAGAGAAAGGGAGAGAGGTGAGATAGAGAGACTATCACTTAATGTAGGAAAGGCTTACACCGTCTAGAGGGTTCACACTCATATTCTAATGGGATTCACATTATTTAGTTATTGACTAAAAGCAGAATTGATGTAAATGGTGTATAGCCAGACATAGAAACTATTTTTCTCCCATGTATTATTTTATAATAATGTAATTCTTGCTGTTGCCCACATGAATAGATGTTCATATGAACAAACAGAAATCAACAGTCTTACTTCTGTTGGCCATGAAGACCTCTAGTCCTGTATTCTGCAGCAGGTACCGCCTGGAGAACACTGCCCGAATCTCACTGAACATCCACTTGCCGTGCAGCCCCTCAGAGTAGGCAAGGACCTGTTTACAGCACACACAACAGAACAACCACCAATCTAGCAGTATTCAGCCTTTATTATTAGTAGTATAATATAGTAATTCATTAAACCAACTAAAGATGAGAGTTATGTCTTCCCTCGTCCATGTTGTCAGTGTGTGCCTGGGACACGTGCTGGACTACAACAAAGAGTCTTACTTTTGCATCAGTTTTCTTGAAGGAGGGGTCTTCTTCATCCACCTCAAAGTAGATCTCAGTGGTGGTGATGGACAGTGTTCCTCTGGCCACGACGACTGGCGCCACCAGCTGGGCTGGAGTACTGAGAACCACTGGACCTAGAGAGGCATACAAAAGGTATGACTGACACATGTTACCACCATATATGCCACTCCTACTATTACATACAACTAGGCTACTGCAGTAGAAGTACGACTAATACCAATTAGAACACTAACAATATTTACAAAAGTATAAATGCAAATAACAGAGATGCTAGTGCATACGTGAACAGGCTGTTCATTTTGCGTGACATAATGTTAAACTGTTAAACACACACTATTATTCAAGTTAGTCACGTTGACTATGTTAGTTTAGACTAAACACTCCGTTCACTCTAGCATTAGGTAACAGTTAAACGTACATATTGGAAATCAAGGTGAATCTGGATTATACTGGATGTTTGATTGGGATAAGTAATCATATTTGTTTGATTCGGTTTGACAGATGTGATGTCCAAATGACCAACTTGCCTCTGGAAGTAAAAAGTCGTGGGCGCATACGTACTACAAAATAACGAAAGCAATAGTTTAAATTCTATCATTCTGCAGCATACAGCGATAGTGTTTGTGTTTGTGTGTGTGCGCGCGCATTCGCACGCATGCATTACCAGCAAGGTTGTCAATTTCTTTCTCCTGCAGCAGACTAACAGCATCGTCATCTCCTTCCAACATTAGCTCCGCCTCCGGGTTCTGACTGACCACCGATTGGCTACGGAAATTCTTCTTTGATTTATTCCCTTCCTCCTCTTCCTCCCCTCCTGTTTGAGGTTGAAAGAGTGACTGTATATATGAGAGGATGTTTTCCAGGCTTCCATTACCACTAGAGGATCGCTGTTATCTTCCGTGAATGAGAAATGAACACGGTGATTACAAAACAGGCATAACATTCCAAAATGCCGATCAGTCCCCGTGTGCGTGGACATTTTCCAGGTTGACACTGAGAAACTGAATGATGAGTTTATTATCACATAACTGACCATATTCCTCCAGGGCTTTGAGTGAGATGTCGGCATGGGTGGATCCAAAAGCGTTACGGACAAATCTCCGCCTCCTCCTCAGATCATCCTCCCAGTAGTCTAGGCGCCAGAAGTCATGTAATTGGCTAAATATATAAAGGGAGAAGGGCACAAAGAAACCAGGTGTTTTATTCTGGTCATGTGACCCAAATTAAAGGCTAACTACTTTAAATAAAACACATCTCTATTCTGATGAATGAAATCATTTGTACCAGAGAAGTGATATTATCTGGAACTATAGAAGAACATGAATACAAATGCACCACACAATGAACAGAAGTGATTAGGTCATCAAGAACTACTTGCCAATGTACGGCACACTGAAATGTTAATTAAATTCTAGCTCTTAACACTACATTTTTAACCTTGATAGATGAACTGCAATAAAGAGACTCTGTTACTGTTACATAAAGCATGGACCAAATAAATATATATAGAAAAAAAACAGACTGAAAGTTGAGCACAAAGTGATTCTGGCAGCATTGGTGCTAAATAACAGCCTGCAGGGACAAAGATGTATTGCAGTTTCACCGGGAAGAATGGCATCAGATGGTGGACATCACATGCCATTTTCCCACAGGGATTAATAACGGTAATCTAATGTCTTTCCATCAGTGTCAACAGAGCCGCCCAGAGACATTTTTGTTTGACAAACAATAAATTATTGACAAGTGCGTGTGTGGGCATCATCGCTAGATCTGTATGCTTGTGTATTATTTTTCTTGTGTGTGAAAACTTGCTTTCGCTTGTAAACATGTAGTTTCATACACTATCTGCAGAGGTGCACGATGTAGAATTGGGTTAAACATGTAAATTACAAGTCAAAAACATACACAAGTACACTGGTCAATCTGTGTCCAGTATTACCCTTGTGGTTGAAACCAGTATTACACTGCTCTGCACACCCCTCCAACACTGCATACTGGGTATGGTAGCACTGGTAGTGGACTGGATACCATCCTGATCTTGCAAGCTCCAGTTTGACTTTGGTGCTGCTATCAGTCTGGACAGACTTCAAGTCTATATGCTGATGGTTTGGACCCAAGCGTATAGAAACTGTATAGCAACAGCAATTGTACTGGCTGGGCTGTCACGGTGAAATAATTTTCCACGCGGTGATTTAGGTTGGTTCAAAAGCACGGTATGCGGTATTATCACCATATTTTTGTTTTTGTTGTGAGTGGTCAAGTGTGTGACGGAGAGATTCCAAAATAGTGTGGTTTTGGGGCATAAACACAATTGTTAGGCAAAGCGTAGGCAAAAGTATTGAGAGAATGTGCATATCGGCTACAGTTTAGTGCACCGGTGTTCTGACTAGGTACAACAGAACAGAGATATTTACTACAATGTTTTCTTTGCTCTAACATTCAGCGAGCCGAAAAGAAAACGGCTTACATTTTCTGGTATAAATAATAATAAATGCTATTGTTTCAAACATTGTGGGCTGTCTCACATGCACCTCTTTATACGTCTGTCTAACAATTAGGCGTTTCTAATAACAGATAGCCTACATTTAAAATTCATAGCGACGTCCCTGCTGTACGTGAGAGGTATTTCAATCTACGCTGCAGATACAATTATTGTAATATCTCTAGCATAATCAGGCAGACTGTAATGTCTCCAACATGGCCTCCGTCTTCCTCCAACTGTTCACTAACCTCTGTGACATGGTGCCCCATGCGCCGTGCTTATTGGTCAGAATGTTGAGGATCTTCTGCTTTAACTGGTTGGCGGTCACATGGTCTCTGTGCTTTGCAGCGCTGATGAGGTGATCGCACATCTTCTCCTCCTCCCTCCTGTCTGCTGCATACTGGGCGCAGTTAGACTGGAGACAGACAGACAGAGAGGGACAGACAGACAGACATACATACATACAGACAGACAGAGAGGGACAGACAGACAGACAGACATACAGACAGAGAGGGACAGACAGACATACAGAGAGGGACAGACAGACATCATTCATGTTACCAAGCTATTCAAACTTTCAGATGGAGAACAATACACAGGTCCTAAGATATAAAGTGTAAAGCAGCAGATTTTAGAACAAAGTGAGCACTTAAAGGCAGTAGTAGTTGAGTACAAGGCACTCAATGAAAATAGTTACTACTAGATTTGTAGGAAAAATATAAAAACTGCCAAAAACCACTACAGACTCATAGTTATTAAGTGATTAGTTCATAAAGTAATTCACAGGCTGTTAAGATAATTATAAATCCTTATCTTTAAAACATTTATTGTCCATATGTACGACAATGGTGCTTCTTCACTTTGAGGTGATTTCGAAGAGATTTTGTTTTCTTTACAAGTATATTTATTTGACTAAAATCCACCAAGAGGGCTAAACATGTTTTAGCACAGTAACTATATGTTTAGATCCTTCAAGCTGTGGTGGGTTTGTGTTTGTGTACCTCAAATTCAGCATGCTTGTGTACATCTTCAGCCCTCTGTCTGTTGAGAATGAACTCTGCCTCGTTGGCAACGCGCACAATATGGTCCTTCATGGCATGGCACAGAAGTCTGTAAACAGAATTACACAGTACTGTGACATAGGCGATACAGAAGGCGAGTGTCAAGCTATTAAACACTATTTTAAGGGCCCAAAATGGTCGATCAGTTTGCTAGCTAACTCTATAAACAGATTTCTGCATATGAATGTACATAATATTGAGGCAGGGACATGATATTGGTACTGGATGTGTCCTGCTTTCTATCAGAGTAGCATTGCATCTGAGTGGAGAGCGCAGAAAATATTATATGAAAAGCAACGGCTGTTGTCTGGCGACTTTTTAGCTTTTTAAATGGCATTCATATGTTTATATAAACATTAGCCAAATTAGGAAAATCAATAAACAATGACCAGCGAATAGAAGAGGAAGTCTTGGCTGGCTAAAATATGCCAAAAATATTGTCCCCTGTCCCCAGAGGCCTAATCGCCATCCGATGATGTAGCCCATCAGCCTGTCTATTTAACTGCCCTGTATTGGCGGTCATTTAATAAAAGATGATTCCACAATTTTGAAATAGCCTCCATCATAATTATGGCACCCCTGAGAAGGTTTTCACCCCACATTCAGAACCACTAGTCTAGACATTGTACATATTGCTGTGTTCTGCGAACAAATGAACTACAGCGGCAGCAGGCCCATTAGCTCAGTGCTAATGACAGCATGACTGCTAATATGTGATTGGCAGGAAAAATGTTCGACAGTGCTTTCTGACAGTGGGTGCGATGATAGATTACCTCCCCTCATTGATGAGCTCGATGAAAGCCAGTCCAGCATTCTTCTGGATGGAGTTCTGCCACTCCTGGGTTCAGAGGGGTATACAAGGGAATACAAGAACCAACTAATGTTAGCATACGCAGACACATTGTTTCCTGATAACCGCCCAACTGTCATAATAACTGCCTACGAAGGGAATATAGCAGACTGTATATTCATTTCAATGTTCAATGTTAATTTCTTACATTAGTGGAATAAGAATTTCAGGGATGTTCCTAATAATGGAAGTTCCATAAAAAACAGGAGGGGAAAAATAAAGAAAGGAACTTAGGGAACAGTGCAGACAGGCCATTAGGAGCTTTAAGTGTTGATGCACTTGTCCATTACTGTGCGTGCATGTGTGTGTGTGTGCGTGTGCGTGCGTGAGTGAGTGCCCACACAGGCACAAGCTCAACCCAGACTTCCCAGCAGGCTGAGAGTGATGACGAGCGATCCATTAGCTCCCCGGCCCTTATGGATGCGGAGGACGCGGGGGAGCGTCTCCCGTTACCTTCCCCATCCGGGGATCAATATATGGGATTAGGTTTGCTCCCGAGGGCCTCTAATGGCAGCCTGGGCCAGGGCCGGGGGTAACATTATACATGCTGACAGACAGACAGACAGGCAGGCAGACAGACAGACAGACAGGCAGGCAGACAGATAGATGCAAGAGGAACAAAGCAAGAGAGAACTCCAGAAAGCTCCACAGAAAGCGCTCAACGCTTTCCCAAGCACCTCGACACAAAGGAGAAAGGACATGAAAAAGACGAGCCCAAATAAGTGGGCGCGCTAAACTAACGATGGAACCCGCCTTCCTGCCCCCCTCAGCCAAGGACACTTGAAAGGAGCATTCGACACAATGCAGCCGCCGCACAGATGGATGGATGGAAGCAATCACAGTGGTAATGGCAAGGAGGAGAATGCAAGAACAGAGCTTTGTCACGCGTGAGTACTACTGTTTTCACTCTCTAATACTTCACTTTAGGACTGAAAAGATGGGCTTTGAATAGCGGATTTAAGAATATTGGAAGTTTTGCTGTACCTTGGGCAAAAACAAATGGGCTTTAAACTCCACCACAGCACCAAAACATCCTTTCCCATAGGCTCCCTGTAGAATGTATGAACGGTGTTTGAAGCTTAAATAAACATTCTGTCCCTGATGTTGGCTTAGTTAGAATGCAGTGTGTGAGCAAGACTTAGAAATCATTTGTAAGGATATTAGGTTTCATCTGCAGTGCGTTTGACTCAACCATGATGGCCGTCTCAAAGGGTGGGTCTGTAACTTGATACTCCTTTAGTACAGTTATGGCCTGTCACTCAAACTCACAATCACACTGGTTACTGTAAATGCAACAGATGGCAAAATTGTTTGAGAACCGACCGTACGATAATTATTGTGTGTGGAAACTGGAAAAGCACACACTCTCTAGACAATCATTGTTCGGTGTGAAATATCTTCTCTGTGTAGCTTTGGACTACAGTATTTATAGAATGCACACTCCTGTATGTTTGTAACCGGACATGTCAGGAGGATTGTTATTCACAAGTCCTTCTGAGGAGCCGTGCATCAAAACTGTTCGTAAAAGGCTTTAAAAACACTTGGGAGTTGATGGGGTGAACCGTCTGGTCGTTTTCGCTGTCGGCTAAATGTAAACCACAGCACACACCTGAACCACGCCCGTATAGCTATCAACACGACGCTGATTGGTAAGTTCTGTTGCTACTCGGACACATTCAAAATCATTTCTAGGCTTTCCAGACTCCCACTGCGAAATTAAACTGAATCTCTAGCGCTACTATGTTTGTACTATTGGTTAAATCACTCCATTTGTCTAAGCTGTTCACCGCTGATTGTAAATGGGGGTAATGATAGATTAATTATTCACCCAATGCAACCAGTATGTGTAGGTGGACAGATAAAGGAGTGTGTGGAGGAATGTGTGGGTGCATACTAGAAGAGTTACCCACCTGAGAGCAGAGCAGCATCACAAGCTCTACAACGGACGTGCTGGACTTCATACACACCAACCCTGCAGTATAGAGACCCAAGATACAGTCAGAATCCCTGCACACGCACGAACACGCACACACATACGCACGCACACACGCCCCAGCCAATCAGAATGCAGTCTTGCCTTCATAGAGCAAAGCTGTAATTACAGCAGCATCAGTAGACACTGCTTACGTTATTAGCATTTCACAGAAGCATGCGACAGAAAAGACAAACATAAAACCAGAGAGGAGACAGTATTGAGGGGGACAGGAGAGGAGAGGGACAGACAAAGGAAAGAAAGAGCTTTTCCCGTCCACATAAAGACAGTGGCGCCAACAAACAGACAAGGTGGAACAGTAAAGACCTAATTACATTTACCACAATAACACTAAATAGCCACTAGAAATACAGTAGTACTGCTACCAGTACTGATACCGTTCATTAGCATTACAATGCCACATCTAATCAGATAGAAAACAGCTGATATGAGCTAGCTAGCTAGCTAGCTAGCTAGGTGGTGTCAAACAGAACGTTGATTTAGCTAGCTTTCATACCTGAATGAGTGAGCACACACACACACACACACACACACACACACACACACACTTCAAAGTTGTGTGCTAAAAGACATTCACGCTCGCGAGCACGCAGCTAGCCGGCCACGCTGGACAGTGAATGGGGGGACTCAACAGACTCCACAGAGAGACGCCAGGTAGAGGTAAAGACCTGTACAGCACCTGTACCTTCTATCAGCAGCTCCTGGCCGTGGCTGCCCAGCAGGGTCCTGGACAGGAAGGGGGCAAAGTCCACGAAGATCTCCCGCAGCAGGGGGGCCACCTTCTCCAGCGCCCTCTCCAGCTTGGTGGTGATACTGCAGTTAGGGGCAGGACACAGGTGACAGGTTGTGATGGGGGAGTGGGAGTATAAGGAGGGGAGGAGGGGAGAAGCAAACAAGAGGTGATGAAGGAGTTGCAGGGAATGAGAGATGGAGAAAATGAGCGAAATCAAATGAGCGAAGAGGAAGGAAAAGGACGGCGGACGCGTGACGGTCAAAGGGACGAGGGCGGCGACAGAAGTGACCAGAAATATGGCCGCAAAATATGAGAAGGCAGAAATGTGAGAAGGGATGACAAAGCCACCAAGAAGAAATGGAAGGTTCCAGAAATAGGTGAAACAACAGGGAAGATAGATAGAGGTGGGGAAAGTATGTAGGGAATAAGGTAAGAGCTTACAAACAGTGGAAAAGGGACAGATGAGGAACACAAAGACAGAAAGTCGGTTAAGTGGACACATAGTTGTGGCGGAGAGGACAGGTAGCTTGAAGCATGTAAACAGTGGATGTACTGTAAACGACATGGCAGCACTATGACCGTTAGTACAGGTAAGGAACGGTTATAGTAGTATTATGCACAGCTAATTTAAACGCTCAAATGTTCACCAACCTAGTTTAGAATTGTTGGGATTTATTTTATGTTTCATTTATGCTTATTTTTGAGGGACAAAATGAAATGCTTCAATTGCTTAATTGAGAAATACAGGAACATCCAGCAATAGCTCTCAGCGGGCCTCTTGTGCGAATGTGTTAGCGCCAGTTTTAGGCGGAATTTCGTCGCAATTTGGGAAACCATGGCATTCTATTTAGGAACATGGCTAAAATGCTATTCTGCCTGCTGAAGGAACACAGGATCTCAAGTTGTGCTTTCCTATTCATGCATATGCATTCATGGGATGGTAGAGGGAGATTGGGAGTGTCACGCAAATAACTGGGAGATGTGTAATGAGAGAGTGATTAGGACAGGGATGTAAAGTGCAAGACGGTTTTGCGGTGAATACGCTGCACCTCTGAAAAGCAGGTGTTATAACCAGTTAGTGTGTTACTTTGAACAGGGGAAGCAGGAGAGGGGAGACATGCTGAGAGGTTTTGATCGCTTGTGCGCTTTGAAATTAAATGTTTGTTCCACTGCATTAATTAAAATGTTATAGTCACCTAAACATAATTATTATGGGGTAGAATTACGCTAGTTATGTCTACCGGTAGGTTTGATGTAAGGCTACATATAGACTATTTAGAAATAGGTCTACTTCATGATCGTTAAACCTTTGATTTCTATGTCTTTTCAGAGTCTGCTGTTCCATTACAACTTACGTGTAAAGGTGGAACATAAGCTACTTGCTCTGTCACAGTGTATACTGCGACTAAAAACGGTAGTCTCAAGTGCTGATTACGTTGTCAGCCACAAGTTTAGCACATGCAACGTAAAATGTGACAGCTATCTGTCTGGCTGCACTCGCTAAACACTATGTTATAAGCATAACAAATAAAATATGGAGCCAGATTGCCAGTGCATATTGTAAGCATTCAATACGCATGTCAGATTAGAAACAGAGTTAAGGGTTGAGTAGAATTTGCAAATAATTCATAGTATTTTGTTTGAATGACTCGGTAAACACAGCTAAGTGGGTATATTACTGTACTGTACATTGACCTTGCGACTACTGCACTTAAAAACAAGTGTTTTTAAGAAGAAAAAAGCACTTTATAGTTTAAAACAACTCAAAGAAGTGGATCCAGCGGTGAGGTCACAGTTGATTCACACCGATAACCCACATAAAAGACCCTAAACCATTTTTATTATATACCTTTATTTTACCAGGCAAATCAATTAAGAACAAATTCGGCTTGGCAGAAAACAAAAGACATCTTGTTGGGAATGGGTCACCCAAATATAAGGAATTATTTGCAAGTGCTATTCAACCCAGTAATGATGTGGAGGTTTGGCTTAGTGCAGGGAAAAACAGCCATGCCATGAGTGAGAGCATTTCCTGTGTTAAACACGAAACCCGGTCAGAACCAGAGTGCCCGCTGGACCTCTACTGGACAAAAACAGCGGTGTTTGGTGGGGGGTGGGACAGGACAAGGGGGCCCTTACCTAAAACACTGTCCTGCATCTCGGGGGGCCGTCTGGAAGCCTGCCAGCGAGCTGAAAGACTTAAGCTCTGGGGGCGTCTGACCGCTGCGCAACGCACACTTTTCCACCTCACAATAGGCACTGCAACACAAACACACAAGGATTAAGCACGCAGCCTTACATTCACACCGCCCAACATGTCTAAGCACTAGGTGTGTTCACAAGGATGTTATGGTATAGATCAGGGTTCCCCAATCCTGGTCCTAGAGAGCCTGCTCCAACACAGCTGATTCAATTGAATAGCTTGTTATCAGGACCCATTCATTCGAATCAGGTGTGTTGGAGCAGGGAGACATCTAAAACATGCAGGGCAGCGGCTCTCTAGGACCAGGATTTGGGAACACTGGTATAGATGGAACACGTTTCAGTTATCCGACATGTATAATATTTAGACCCCTATGCTCCTTTGTGATGAGCAGTCATGATATTACGTTACACATTAAGCAGCCCTAACACTACCACATGGTCAACACTGTAGACTAGTATGGAAACACTTACGAATGGGACACACTGGGTTAATCTTTGTTTATGTTGCTGCTGTTAATGTGCTGGCAAATGTGGGCTTTCAATTTAATTGACCTGAATTCATTAGCGCAACAAGACTGATTAGCGCTTTGCATTTGCACTGGGTAAGGAAGTTTATGTTAAAATCACGATTTGGTAACATGTGGTTGTGATGCTACAGCTGTGTAGGATGGTGTAATTGCCACGTGCTTACCTGTGTGTGTGTATGTGTGTGTATGTGTGTGTGTGTGTGTGTGTGTGTGTGTTTACGCAATAGCGTGCAAACAGCATGTGTAGTTCTGGGGGAGGGGGGGGTAAAACAACAGCCATAACGAGGAGGGAAATGAAGATGATAGGGGTGGGATACGGAGTGGCTAGGGAGGAGCGTGGCGGACGAGTGCGGGTGTGACCTCTGACCTCATGTTCTCCATGGTGTCCTCGGGCATGGGCGCCACCGTCTGCACCGCCGGGAGGTTCTTACTGGTGGCCCCATTGACGAAGGAGGACGAGGAGGAGGACGAGGAGGAGGCAGAGTCTGTGGCACCTGGGTGGACCAATGAGAGAGAGAGAGAGAGAGAGAGAGGGGGGGGGTTAGAAGAGAGGGAGGGAGAGGTGAAAACAAAAGACAGATGTTATTGTGACATAACTCAAAAGGAATGAAGATGATTTGCAAAAATGTCATCACCACAAGCGAAAAGGGTAATAAATGTCTCGCCGTTTGTATTCTGGTAATGTGCTCGTCTCATCCTCAGAAATAGCATTGTATTCAATACACAGTCAGTAGAGAGGAACAAATCCATTTGCTGTCCATTATGGGTGTAGAACAGTGATTCTCAAACTGTGGATAAGGACCACAATGGTTAGACTTAGATATTATTGGACTGTATATTTTTGCTTGAGACCTGCTTTGCTCACGCAACAAACTACTTTTTGGGGGTCACCAGTATACTGTAGAGCATTTCAAACATTCGTCAAACATTTTGACAAAGCCTTGAACACAGACTTGTGGTTCTGTAATGGATGCATTAGATGCTACACTACACTACATACTTTAGATACAGCCGTCTGTGCGCGCATTAAATACTTGTATAGGAGTAAATATAGAAGATTTGTAGTGGACATTTTCTCTTCCATAGATACTCCACTGCTGTGTATTTCATTCTTATTGTAAGCCCTTTCACAGACAATTCTACAGAACACGCTCACAAAATTAAGGTCATCCGACTTGAGGAACAGTTTTTCTACTCAATAATAAACATTGCTTTGGCTTTGTTAAGGCGTATTTACAAGTAGTAATTTTGTTGTGGTGTTCATCTGCATGGTCGACCAGAAGGAGTACCTGATGTTGTGTGGGTTAACTGTACGGTATCGATATGTCAGGCAATACCAAACCATATGCCTAAAATCTGCATTCACAAAGTTCCATCCACTGAGGGGTTTCATGTGGATTGGAGACACAATGCTGATTGAATAGCGCTGGTGTACTGTAGCTGGTTTGGCGATGGTTTAGCTTCTAGTAATGTGATTCACTGTCAGTGAACACGTTCACGCTAGCAAGCTAGCGTGACAGCCATGGGACCTGCAAGTGCCATCAGGCCTGTGCTGGCTGACATGGACACACCTGTCGTGTTGATCATGCTCTTGGGTGTTGCCGTGGCAGCAGCGAAGATGTTTGGCGTGCTGCTAGGATTTGCCGCTCCACCGGTGGTGGGTGTGCCCACCGTGTTGACTGACAGGCTGCCTGGCGGCGGCTTCTTGACTGGCACCATCACACTCCTATTAGATACAGGAGCCACGGTTTATACGTCTCACACATACACTACCAGCAGAACTAATGGATAGATCAATGGTCACATCTCTCCACTGCCTTACTGTAACAGGGTCCCAGGGTCATAATGACCCAGAACGGGACATGGCACAAGGGTTTGTCTGCCTGCCTGCCGTGTGTGTGTATATCCTTGTTTGCTATGGACACCTGGGTGTAATGAGCAGAATGTGCCTATTTGCCCCTCCTTGTCCTCATGCGTATTGTCGTGTGTGTGTGTGTGTGTGTTTGTCTCTGTGGTCACGTCCTAGGAGAGCGGGAGGGTTAACTGTGATTTATCAGTTCTTCACTTTACTGCAATGGTACAAGCAGGGTTCTGTCCTGGGACTGTTAATGCTCTATACAGAGAGCTGCAAGCAGAAACCTCAGCATGTGTTATATAGGTTTATCATATTGTCAATAGCGATGCACAGGCTAGCCTAGAGAGAAACATAATCTAGAATGTACAGTGGCTTCAATCGATGACACTGTCCAACATCCAGCAGACTGTATGCAACACTGTACAGCACAACAAAACAAGGCTAAATATACAAAAACAACATCTGGGGTAATAAATCACTAACTGTCTCATGTGAACCAGCCAATCAATGTCAGCTGACCCCCCTGTGGGCCAGGGTGGGGGATCTAAACGCGTGTACGCTGGTGTCTGACTAGATCCCTGCTGACTAGATCCTGTGTGTTGTCATACGTGTAGGTGACACAGGGTGTACCTGTCAAAGGAGTGGAACTGCATGGGCAGAATTGGGTGCGTCTTTAGGGCGGGGTCGGGGTGGTAAGGCGTAGGCCCCACCTCCTGTCCCACCTCCCCACCGTCCACCGGGGCCGCCACCAAGCTCTTCAAGATCTCCTGCGGCAGACAGAGAACGAGAGAAGGTCTAATGGGTCAGGCTTCTGTTCAGTCCCCATCAAATGTCTGCTGAAGAACGTCCTCTTGAAAGGACGGGATGCATCAAGTTGAATGGCTGAACACCCATAGGTGGGTTTGGGTTTGTTGTTTAGGTTGGTTTTACACACACACACACACGCACACACACACACCACTAGCCAGATGTCAAGATTGAATGCTAACATTAGTACTCGCCCCCAGGGTTGGGTAGGTACTTTGTAAATGTAATCTGTTACAGTTACTACTGTAGTTACTAGGCTAAAATTATAATCAGTAATCACATTTTTGCATTACCTAAAATTTATAATATAATCTGATTACTTTTAGATTACTTCACACCTAAACATTTTTCTTTGAAATGCCATCCAAAGCAATTTACTGCATTGGCACGCCAAATCTTTCAATTTTTGTGACCGTTTATGTTGCTCAGGAGATCATATTAAAGTAGGACTTCATTTCAATTATTGATTGACGGAAATAAAAAGTTAAGAGAACAGCAGATTGTTTGCATTTTTCTTCTGCCAACTTCCCTTTTAAATTTGAAAGTAGTCCTAAAAGTAATCATCAAATAAAAATTAAAAATAAACTGTAATTGGATTCCACTATTTTAGCTGTAAGAAGTTACAGTAAATCAGTTACTTCGGAACCCTGCTCGCCCACTAGTGGCAGGGCAGGGTATAATCAGCCCCACCTTGACGTTGATGCCCTTGTTGGCCTGGCTGATGCTGGAGATGGAGGACGGGGGCACCTGGCCAGCCAAGGGGGCGGAGCCGGGGTTGTGGGGGGAGTCCAGGAGACTCTCCTGGGAGCGTCTCACGTCCGACGACAGGCTGCACAGCAGGTCGGCCGCCCCGCCACCTCCGTCCCTCTCCCGGTCCCGGTCTCGGTCCGTCTCACGGCCCACCAGGCCAAGGCCCAGGCCCAAGCCCAGACCCATATCTGAGCCGTTCAGGGAGCTAGCCACGTGGCCCTCCTCCCCGATGCCTGAGTCTGTGTGGGGGAGGCCGGCCCGGGGGGAGTCGTCCACAGGGGTGGGCGTCTGCTTGTCGGTGAAGGACGACGATGGGTGCTCTGTGGAGAGAAGAGAGGCTGAAGGAGGAATACCAGGGCTCTGATAGCACAAAGTCACATGTCACATTAGAACATCATTCAGTTGATCTATTATACAATATATTCACTGGGCTGATGACAAACAGGAAAACATGTTGAATACAGGTATTTTGTTTAATTTCCAGGTTGTATTTTGTTTTATTCTAAAAATAATATTACAGCAGCTGCTAGCCTGTAGTAAATATTTACGGTATTGCGTGCTGTGAGATATTCAAGCTGATTTTAGCTGCATAATTCACATTTAGCTAGCAAGATACCGTACTTTTTTTTGTACATACAGTATAATAAAACTAGTTTAATAATATCTCACGGCAGTCTAAAAAAGCATCTTGGGGCCCACCAGGTGTACCTGACCCCCCCCCCCCCCCCAGAGATCCACTCTATGCCAGCACTAAAATGATGAGTCATTGTTGACTGTGCAGATGCTGCTTGAGGCGGCAGAATGCAGTGAGCTGTAGCTGTACCTGTGCTGGTGGGGGAGTTGATCTCATTCCGGATGCTTCTTCCCGATAGGCTGGTGGACCTGCCAATCTCACGCTGGGGTTCCAGGATGTCCCGGTATTTGGACACCATGAGAACAGATATGAAGTAGACGACAGCAAGTGCCAGGAACTGAGCCTGCTTACTGTCATCCTAAAAAGACACAGGCACACACATGCACGCACGCACACTCTGTTTAGCTGAGTGTTACCATACGTTTTCGCTAGGTAAGCAATATCACTTCTGGCTGTCAGGATATAATTACAGTATCTTCTTTGAGAACAACTGTTCGAGACAAGACCCCCCTCAATGTGTGTCTCTGTAAGGCAACATCATCCTAAAAGCTGAAATTCTTTTGAGCGATATTGCAAATGATCACCAACACAAATGACGTTTTCACACGTCAAGCTGAAGTAAGACCACCTAGAGGGCATACTTTTACCAAAATATACACAAACAACACAGTTGACAAATATAATTATATTTCTATGTAGAAAAATACAAACTTACGACATCTCTAAAGACCACTGCGCGAAGACGGTTGATATCCACATCTTGTAAGAGTCTGTCTGGATCCTGCTATAGTTATATTAGAGAGATAAAAAACAGACATATTTGTCACTTGACTGTTTCTGTTTGTGCTGTGCGTGTGTGTGCGCGTGTGTGCACGTGTGTTACCTTGCTGGCTGTAGATGCACTGTGCAGGCTGTCCTGGGACTTGCTACTGGTTAAGGAGGACTTGCAGCTGCGGTCCCTCTGTCTGTGTCTACATTCCAGACAGTTCCTCACCGCCACACAGCACACTGTGCAGCGCACAGCACACACACACACACACAGAGATGTCAGGACGCATGGAAGCGCCAGTACTGTGTACAGAGTGAGTCCACACAATGAACCAGATCATAGTTTAGCTACTGCTTAGCCTTACAACATAGCTATATAATATATATACATAATATATAATTAGCCCTATATACAAACCTATAAAATCATGAACTATAGCACATATTACAGTTAACAGACAAGAGTGTTGCATTAAATGAGTTTTACAGTGAGATACTGTAGGCCTACAGAGTAACTACAATGTTAAGGATAATGAGTATCACTGTCCAGACAGATTCCGGGATTCCTAACTCATTTTCCCATGCATGTTTCTGATTGCCTCATATCACTATAATGTACTGATATTGTTTGATAATTAACAATGCAAGATTTCATTAATTAGCTAATAATTATGATAATCATTTTAATAAAAAACGGTTATCTGGGTCACAGTCCCACCAAAATCTAATGGACCAAATTTTTAACAAAAATAACAGGGTGCATTTTTAATTATGAACATTTGAATGTTGTTTCATTCCCCTTTCTTTTTATGTTAACAACACATTGTGAAGAAAGCTTTGCATTTTGTGCTATTTTAGATTGTGTAAATGTGTATGTATGGTGTATTATCATAAGCGGGAGGATATTTAGCTTTGTAGTACAAACAAGCTTTTTTTCTGTAATTAACACAATGTATGTGTTTAAGGAGTTCTGACTCTTTAAACACATAATTCTGTTATATTTGTTGTCAATATTTAACAATGAACACAAATTCTGCATGAAACAAGAAAGAAAAAGCTTTGCCTACTCAAAGGTATACCCAGGGATAAGACATCAGAGCTGAAAACAAATTCACTCGCAGAGGGGCTGTGATACAACCTTATTTATTTTTCATCTTGACAACCAGCTTACAAATACTGTATATATATTTTTAGTGTCTGACTTCATCTCCCCGGTTCTACCTTCAGAGGTGTCACCTTTGAGACGGCCATGATAAATAATAGTAATAATAATAGTGAATAAATCAAACTCACACATACCCAGGCGGAGGCATTGCCTCATCAACCCGCCGGACGACATGTTCTTCTCTGCCTCGATCTCGCTGAAGTTCAGCGAGCTGGCAAACACCAACACGTCCACCATGGCCATCAGACGGGACAGGAAGGTGACGGCCGTCTCAGAAGACATGCCCTGGGTCGCCTCGATGTTCTCCAACTCCGTCTGGGAGCAACGTGGTGAAAACACACACACACACACACACACACACACACACACACACACACACACACACACACACACACACACACACACACACAAGCTTGCTGAATGTTTATTAGACACAGGCAGAACTCAGTTGAAATAGTTCACCATGGGTTCCCTCGCCAGTTCTCATTTGTTTTGTGTCTCACTACACTCACGCTAATCCTATCAAGAGAACCATGTTACACAAATACCTTTTGGTTAACCATTACAGATAGATAATTTAGCAGACACTGTAACCCAATAATGTAGAAGTATTAAAGAGCAGGTTAAACATCTTGCTCAGGGATGCTTACAAGCTTGTAGGCGATCTTCGGTCTATAAGTCGACCACCCTGACCACTATTATTATCATGCTCCCCTTCCCAACACGAGCCAAACTATGATTCACCCTTTGTTCTACGATGACGCCCGTTTTGACCGTGCTTTGTGCTATCAATAATATACACGCAAACTAAAAATGTGTGATTTGTAAAGATGTATTAAATCCTTACAGTACATGTGTTACTACAGAGTAAACTTTTTTAATAAAACTTAAACATAGCGCAAAATTCCACTGGAAATCTGCCATGAGATCATGCCGTGGGAACTCATTAGCCTACGGTAAAAAAACAACAATGTAATCATTTCACCACAGTGACAAAAATAACCAGAGCCCTGGCCGTGATAAATACAGGAAAGGGATCCTTCTGAGTCATGCCGGTAAGTGAACCATTTACCAGGTTTGCACAGTGACATGTGTTATGGACGACAGACAGAAGGGGCCGATGACAAGCACACACACACTCACAGGTGATGGGAAAAGTGGGAAAGTGACCGTGGCGGAGTAGTCTTACGGTCTCTATTAGCTGCAACAGAAACAGTGCTGGCAGGTTGACAAGAACATGTGTTATCAGGGTCCTGGACCATGACTTAGGTTGATTATTACAGTAGGGTTCAAATACATCTACAACAATAAATACATTCATATCGTGGTATTAAATGTACAAAGGACAACTTTGACCAATTGAGCAAGAATAAGTTAAAAAAAAAAGTACAAAGAGCAGTCCTTGTCAGATGTAACCAATCAGATGCAAGAAGGTGTTCTTCTAACCTATCATAACAAATCCAGGTCTTCAGGTTGACATGATTCTTATTGATAGGCTCATGTATGGTAGGGAATGCCTGTTTGTATTCATTTTAATATCCAGGAATTTATTACCATATCCTAAAAAATGTGTTTGCTGGCTTGTTTGTTCTTAGATCATAAAGTGGAGATGTGACTTTACTCATTTCTGTTCAATTCACCACTTTACTGCACCTAAAATTTGTATGTTTATTACAGGTCCAATAAGCGGTTCATATACTTATACATACATACTGTATATACACATATACATACTGTATATACACACATATATATATATATACACACATATATATACACACATACACACATATATATATATATACACATATATACATACATATACACATATATACATACATATACACATATATACATACATATACACATATATATACATA
>JAODLL010049125.1:0-19640 GCA_026546735.1 Forbesichthys agassizii
TTTTATGCACCCCCCCCCCCCCCCCCCCCCTTCCCCTTCCACCTTTACCCAGTTTCCATCTACTTGAATGACAGTGGAGCTCGGATCCCTCTGCCGTCCTCCAGTGGCTTCGTTTTAAGCGACACGTGCACGTTTGGAGCTTGAGCTAAATTTAACACATTCTCCGGCAGCTTCTCACAGCTCTGACATTATCCAGGATGTGTTCAGGAGGAGCAACCGGAAAACCCACACTTAAGATGTCCCCCCCACTCCAAGTACCAAGTCTATTCCCACACATTTTCTCCTCAATTTATTGTTTACATCAAGTCGCTACCGGATCCATCCTCTACTCCGAAAATATAAAACTAAAGTCATTAGTGGCCTCCACCATCAACCTTGTTATTTTTCACACCTCATTCTTTCACAAGTGCTCACCCACGCACAAATTCACACTATTTTTATTGGAGCACTGCACTGAAATGGTGCATAAACTGTGTCCCTGCATGAGGATGGGAATGCGCGATAAGAAATGTTAAATTGGGGTGGACCTGGGGACGAGCTCCTCACTTTCACATGTTCAGATCTCCAGGCTGAGGCACGACGCTGTTTGCCGCTGGAACCTGACCCCCGCTGTTGCTGTTTGCACCAAAGGTGGGCTGTGATGTCTCACAACAACATATTCGAGACTGGTGATATGTCTCCTGTATGCAATCAGTCCACAGACACAGGCAATCCTGTGACTCAAGATTGGTTACTAGCAACTGACCGAGAGGGGAGGAATAAGCAATAAAATGCTTAAAACACATGCTTGATATTTTCTATGCTGTAAAATAGGGGTGTTCGAAATGACCAAAATGTCATATCCCGATATAGATTATTTTACATTCTGATAACGATACATATCGTGATATAGCAAGTTCTGTAAATTTATCCAATGGAAGGGCAGCCTTTGAACCACAGTGAGCAGAGGAGATGAACTAAATGTGTACACTGAATTCAAATATACATATATAGTCTATATAGCATTCCATGTAATTTATTATTGTTTACTAATGCGAACATAACCCATTGACTGCATAATGTACGCAACTAGGCCATGGCAATCATGGTGTTATCAACGTTTCTTTAAGGTGTCTCCCTGCTCCAACACACCTGATTCAAATGAATGGGTCGTTGGAAGCCTGCTAACGGACCCATTCATTAGAATCAGCTGTGTTTGAGAAGGAGACATCTAAAACATGCAGGGTAGTGGCTCTCCAGGACCAGAATTTCCCACTCCTGTTCTAAGAGCTTGCCAGACATAGAAACAAAATACAGAGGTAGGAAATGTAATCGAACATTATCATAGTCTTAAACTACATCCTGGTTAGACTATATGTCCCGAATGTAATGTCCATGTGTTTTGCCATGTAGCGAGCTAGTGCATTTTGTTTACTTTGCAACGGTAGCATCGGCGATGCACCACGCACAATAAAACTTAATACAACTTTTGGCTGGCAGGTTAAACGTAATAGATCACAAGACGAATCTGCCTCACCAATGTTTCTCCGATCACGAGCTGCTACGCTGTGCTCTCTTCTCCACTGCGGGGCGGCCATGGCTCACTCCACACTAATACGCACACACACACGCACTCACATGCCCACACGGAGCTCAGCGAGGGAAAGATAGACAGAGAGATAGAGATCTGACGAAAAGTACACATGTTACTGGATGTGCAATAAAAGCCTCGCCATTACAAAGCAAACAATAGTAATCCACTCAAAATACGGACTCCAAATGATAGTGTGATTTCCCCAACAACGATAAAAACGATACAGCATAATTTAAGACGGTAAATGTTTTTCTATCGTCATACGATATATATCGCTTTACCGCACAGCCATAAAAGATACAAGTCATAACCCCATGCCATCATGTTGTTTTAGCCATCTCTGATAACATTTGTTGGATATGGGAGCAGCTTCTCAAGCATCCACTCATGTGGTCAATAGATTTAAAAAATAATTTATTAAACCTCTCAGAGCATTACAGGCTATGTCAGATGAATAATTGCTACACTAAATATAATTTCTGAGTAAAGTATTCCTTTGCAAAAGGAGTGCAAGTGTTTGGGGAAATTTTCTTTTGAATGCCACATGTTGGAAGCCATATTTCACATACCAAGCTACTGTTGTACCACCATTAGGTCTGCAGAATGGTGAATGTAATGTTTCTAATATGTGGATGGCAGTATTCTCATGTGGTAATGCAGGCGGAAAAGCAACAAAACTAATTTTAGTTTGGTGAAGCACTACCAGACTGTCATGGTTGTAAAGAAAGCATTTTTTAAAGTAGCAAAGGTCATACTTTACTCCTGGTACCCAGTTAATTTAGAAAGGCAAAATAAAGACTGCAGTGCGCTTGAGTGGATTGATTTGAGACCAAGCAGCAGGTTAATCCTCATTAGACAAAGAAACCTAAAACAATAAAGAAAACTAATTTAAAGCGACACGTGCAATTCAGATTTTAGTAGTCCCTTCTCTCATAGTAACTTAATTGTTAGTTCTTCACTGATAATCCGTACAATCCTAGCCTATGAAGACACACTGTTTCATTTGCACTGTGACATTCATCAGTTGAAAGTCCTTCACCTGCAATCGTGACAACAACACGTATTTGCGAGACCCATGCAGGGATGTTGCGGTGCACTGAATAAAACCCTTTTTTACCAGCTTCTCTTCGGGGCCCCCAGTGGTGTTTATGTGAATGCCGATGTGAGTGCAGCCTGACATTTGACACAAATGTTGTGGATCTCTGTGGGATTCAGTCCTACCCCAGTTCTGTTCGTTGCTGCCGATTGATCGGCTTCTTAATCACAGCTCTCGCTCCCTCTGAGCCTGTTGAGCTCTCCTCTCTCTCTCTCTCTCTCTCTCTCTCTCTCTCTCTCTCTCTCTCTCTCTCTCTCTCTCTCCCCCCCCCCCCCCCTCGCTCGCACGCTCACTCACTCACACTCACTCTCTCCCGCTCGCTCACTCACTCACACTCACTCTCTCCCGCTCACTCACTCACTCACTCAATTCAATTCAAGTTAGCTTTATTAGCATGACAGTTATTACAACAGTATTGCCAAAGCTAGAGGGCAGGTAGCACTCAATAAGAACAACAACAAACAAACAATATGACAAATAGTCCCACAGTAATAACACCAGTGGTAATGACAATAAGAACAACAGTTAATTTAAAGGACACAGTCATAGCAACAATAATAGTAACATGGGTAATAACAACAACAATAGTGAATTCTTTAGTGCATTCACTGCCAGACCAAGTGTCCCAGAGGCGCTGATTTTAAGCCCCAAATAATCATAAGACAGGGTGTGCTCTAGTGTGGTATTTCGTAGAGTGAACAATATGTCTGATCTGGGCTTTTTCTGGAAGATAATTATTTTAGATTTGTTAAAGTTTACTGTCAGGGCCCAGTTCTGACAGTATTGTTCCAGCAGGTCCAACTGCTGCTGTAGACCCTGCTCTGTGGGTGACAGCAACATTAGGTCGTCTGCATAGAGCAACAATTTCATTTCCTTGTTGTTTAAGGTGAGACCAGGGGCTGCAGATTGTTCTAACAGTACCGCTAGCTTATCAATGTATACATTGAAGAGCGTTGGAGATAAGTTGCATCTCTGGAGGACACCTTGCCCTTGAGTGAAGAGGTTTGTTATTTTATTGCCAAGTTTTACACCGCATTTGTTTTTGACATACATGATTTGATTATGTTGTACACCACTTTGGAGAATTTTATAATATAAATAATAATGTATTAAACTTCAAGCAAAAAAAAGTAGCTCTAATTATAAATGATTGACTATTAACTGCTACTGAAATTTTATAGATAAATAACTATAAGCAGGTCAGGCAGTAGGCTACTTATATGTTATGCCCATTCATCCCTACTCATCTGGCATCATCTATTGGCCCAACCCTAATCAGTAGTGCGGTGGTTTGGTAGGAAGCCAATTGGTCCTTTACTCAAGACATTGTGTTCCGTAAGGAAGGCCTTCCCCAGATTACTGCCCACACAGATGCCTCTGTAGTTATTAGGGTCCAGTTTGTTTCCACTCTTGTGTATTGGGGAAATAAACCCCTGACTCCAGACCTCAGGGCAGCAGCCAGCTTGAAGGACCAGTTTGAACAATGTAAGCAGAGCCTGCTGCAGCTCAGGAGTGCTGTTCTTTAGCATCTCCGTCTTAGTGCTGTCGGGGCCGCAATATTTACCTGATTTTAGTTTTTTTTATGTTGTTCTCTAATTCTTTTGTTGTAATTTGGTAATCAATTGGGTTCTGATTGTTGTACAGTACCTTGTCGTATAGGTGTTCAGTTGTTAGTGGTGTGGTGGGAAATGGTTAAGTTGGTCAGGCTACCACAGTCTGCGGTAATCATGCTGTTGATTTTGTTGATGGTTTCACAGGGGAAGTCTGTCCGGGACAGTAGGGTGGAGATGGTGATCTTGGCGTTGGGGAACTCTCTGAGCTTTCTTAGCTACCTCTTTCAGGGCTTTTGAGACACCTTCTCTTTTGTGGCACAGGTCGTTGGTGCCTGTGTGTATGACGATGTTGTCGTGCTGACCTAGGTGGGCGTGGCAGAGCAGCTTTAGTGCGTTCTCAGCGTGACACCATGCTGGGGGAAGAGCAGCAGTGGTACTGGGTGCAGTGTCCAATTGGTCGTTTGTCAAAGTCTCTTTCAAACTCTCCTAGTTTTGTCTGATATCCTTGGACCATTACAGTGCCATTATTGTAGAAGTTAATGGTGAACTTGGGCTCAGTATTTGTGTATAGCTGCCTGATTGACTTGTTCCTTCCCATCTTGAGGTTGGTGTGTTCTGCCTGGACAGCAGCATGACGGGCCTCTCAATGGTATGTGTAGAACAGTAGGTCTGCTTCGACTTGTCGTACTGCTGCTGGTAATCAGCTCTCAAAGTCTCTGGGGCGTCTCTCAGTAACCTGCTTCTGTACGTCTTTATTCCTGTTTCACTAGTGATGTCATCAGGGTAACTTATTGCTAGGTTACCTAGGTTACCCAGGCTCTGCCCTGGCTGCTGCTGAAATGCATCCATTTCCTACTGTCCCATTTTTTGTAAATGCCTTCTCTGGGGCAGCTAGCTTGAAAAATAGCTTGATAGTTTTGCTTTAGCTTTACTTTTCACCTTCCAAGTCATATATATATTTAATGTATGTCTCTGCAATCATGTCCTCTGTTCTTTTATCTGTACGATTTCTTGTTTTATCCTGTTTTAGGAGGGTTCTCTTTTGTTGGTTCCTTTTGTCCAAGTTATTCTTTGGCTGTCTTACAGCCTGGTTGTAGCAGCAGGTTGCTCAGCTAGCAGTTTTCGACATAAATATGATATTTACGGTCAAGTTGTAAATCCAATGTTTCTGCTGAGTTGCTCACTGTTTGCAACAGTTCTTGATGATTAATTTAAAGTTAAACTACTAGTACTTAATCTAAGAATAATGCATTTTAATGAATATTATATGAGCTAATTTTGTATGCTGTTCTCTCTCTCTTATACCTTTCTCTTTCTGTTTAATCCTACTGCGTCTCTCCCTCCAGCCTCTGCCCTTCCTGACACTTACCATCACATATCTCCTCTCCTCTAACCCGCCTCCTTTCCACCCTGTGCATCTGACTGCTACATCTTGGGGGAAATCATCCGAGGGACCAGCGAACCAATGTATTGTGGGCACAGTTGTAAACGACGGAGTGGAGTCTGATTGATTTCTCTCTAAACTCTGCCACTTGTAAACAGCTGAGTGGGTGCATGCCGGTGCCACAAATCAGGGAGCTCTAGCCACACGTGGAGGCCCATGGCTGTCACTGGGAGCAGGCCTGGGAGAAGGCTGTATAAGAGAGTGCTTTAGGAGTTAGCACGGCATGCGTCTCATAAAGGTCCTTGCCCTTTAGTGGGAGGATAAGCCATGTCAAATGTATTTCTAAAGCGCCTGTAAATGCTTTACAGAGATCAAATTACATAAATACATATAAGAATATAAGGTTAGAGGGTGAAGGAACAAGCAACAGCTTTAGAGAGTCTCTTTCTGTGTGAGAGAGAGAGAGAGAGAGAGAGAGAGAGAGAGAGAGAGAGAGAGAGAGAGAGAGAGAGAGAGAGAAAGTGTGAGTCTGAGTGAGTGATGATGCAGTATGGCAGCACCAGGCAACCTCATGACAGCCCCCAGCGTCTGAATGTAAATGACACTCCGTGCAGCTTTCTGGGTCATGAGTGACTCCTGGAAGTGGCCGTGAATGTAGAATGGAGGCTTATTGTGTGCGGTACCTGCCAAATGTCTCAGGTCTGGGCTTAAAGAGTGATTCCCTGTCCCTTGTGTGTGTGTGTGTGTATCCCTGAGTATCACCTCCTATCTGTTTGCCAAGATTAATATGCCACACAATGCTTTTTCTGGCATTGTTAAGTAACCATGGCAATAACCTCTTGTTTTCACAGACATGCACACAGCAGTATTGCACTTATATGCTGTACTCACTTCAATACCTAAAATGTTTTTTTACCACAACACAATACTTTTATGTGTTATTTTTAACCAATCCTTATTCCATTCAGGAGCAATTGTTATAATCTTTAAAATTGTGGTTGTGACGTGGTGCCTATGTATGTGTTGTGCTGCAGGCCTACTGTAGTCTACAGTATGCTGGCACCTTGCCAGAGTACGGTTGTTGCTGTCGTCTCACATAGTCAGTAGTGCCTTCCCAGCAGATGTGACGTGGGCCCGGTTAGGAAGCAACAGCTCGCGCTGTGTGTGAAAATGACCGAATGGCAGGCACTGATTGGTTGCCAGAATCCCTTGCCAACCGTCAAGCTTACCCTCTCTCACAGGATTGAAATGTGCCTGTCAGATTATTTTTTCTTTTTTTCTTTATTTTTTTTGAGAGGAAAGGCTGTGGATTGGGGAAGTGTTTGTTTTTCTTCACTGCAACGCCAAAGCCACTCAAACTGAAGGAAATTGGAGGGAAATTAACAAGGAGACGGATTAAAAGTACATTAACATTGGATGGCTTTGTGACCAGGGTTCTTATTTTAGGTGATGTGTGGCTTTTTCAGTTTTATTGACTTGCATGCATGTGCACACATACAGTTCTGTTGTTTTTTCTTACTTGTACAGTATATTGTACTGCATGTTATTAAATTTAGTAGTTCATGGTTTAGTTTGAAAACCATTGCTTTCATGTTTAAGGAATGGTGTACTGTAGGTATATGCTAATTCATATCCACATACAGTATGAGGATATGGTTTTAGCATTGCAAACACTGTGTGTAATCGTCATATATCTCAAATCAAATTACAACTTGGATAACACATTTCTAACCTATAACATACTCTTTTATGATTAAAGAATCCTTTGCTTCAAATTAACTCTTAGCAAACCTGAGTGTTTTTAAACCATGCTCAGCATGTGGAGTGCATAGTCTACCTCTCAGCACTACCCAGATCTGAGGCAACTTCGTCAGCGTCGACTCAAGTCAGCCAATTGTGAATTCTGCCAGATGATTAAGGGTGTATTCAAAAGAGTATTCAGCCTGTCTTATCTTGGCCACGGGCTGAATTGCTCTTTTTCTGGGGCTGTGAATACTCGAGTGCCGCCAATTTATACCAGACATCCCCCAAATAGTGTGGAAGCACTTGAATATTTATTGATGCTCTTGCATTTATTTTAGGCAAAATGGAAGTAAAACATGATTATAAGATGCTATTTATCTGCCTCTTTCTTGCTCTTTTCTTTAACATCCACAATCCACCCTTAAGACAAAATATTACTAATATCCGTGGCTACTACGGTCTGTATTCGTTGTAGCTAGGTATTAATGTTTAGTATGAGCTCAGATGTAGCAGCTCCAGCAAGGGACCCCAAACTTCCCTTTCCCGAGCCACATTAGCAAGCTCTGACGGGGGGATCCCAAGATCTTGAACTCCTTCACTTGGGATAAAGACTCATTCCGTACCCGGAGTAGGCACTCCATCGGTTTCCTGCTGAGAACCATGTCCTAAGATTTTGCGGTGCTAATCCTCATCCCAGCTGCTTCATACTTGGCTGCAAACCGATCCAGTGAGTGCTGGAGGTCACAGGACCATATCATCTGCAAAAAGCAGCAATGAGATCCCCAGGCCACCAAACCGCAACCCCTCCCACCACGACTACGGCTCGATATCCTATCTATGAATATCACAATCAGGATTGGTGATAAAGGGCAGCCCTGGCAGAGACCAACCCCCACTTTAAACAAGTCCGATTTACTGCCAATAATCCATACACAGCTCTCACTTTGGACATACAGGGATTGGATTGCCCTTAAAAGGGACCCTCTCACCCTATACTCCTGCAGCACCTCTAACAGTATCTCCAGGGGGACTTGGTTATACGCCTTCTCCAGATCCACAAAACACATGTAGACCGGAAGGGCATACTCCCAGGCCCCCTGCAGGATCCTTGGGAGGGTAAAGAGCTGGTCCGTTGTTCCACGACCAGGACGGAATCCGCATTGTTGTTCTTCAATCTGAGGTTAGAAATCAGCCAAACCCTTCTCTCCAGCACCTTGGAGTAGACTTTACCAGGGAGGCTGAGTAGTGTGATGCCCCTGTAATTAGCACACACTCTCTGGTCCCCCTTTTTGAAGAGGGGAACCACCACCCCAGTCTGCCACTCCTTTGGCACTGTCACCGACTTCCACGCAATGTTAAAGAGGCGTGTTATCCAAGACATCCCCTCCACATCCAAAGCTTTTAGCATTTCTGGACAGATCTCATCATTACCTGGGGCTTTGCCACTATGGAAGCGTTTGTCGTATTCAGGAGTTCCTTCCACCGCCCAATTACGTCCTCAGTTGAGGACAACCGTGTTCTTACTGTACACAGCTTGGATGGTTCCCCGCTTACCCCTCCTGAGGTGGCGGATGGTTTTATAGAAACTTCTCCTACACCCGCTTCTTTGCTTCTGCTACGGCAGATGCTGCAGCCCTTCGGGCCAGTCTCCGGGACATCATATCCCTAAAGGCCTCCTTCTTCAGACGGACGGCATCCCAGGGTTATCGCCCCTTGAGACCACAGCTCTCCGCTGCAGCTTCAGCAATGGAAGCTTTGAACATTGCCCACTCAGGTTCAATGTTCCCAACCGCCACAGGAATGCCAGAGAAGCTCCACCGGAGATGTGACTTGAAGATCTCACGGTCAGGGGCCTCCTCCAGATATTCACCAGGTCTGTCCAGAGTCTTCCCCCACCCCTTGACCCAACTCACCACCAGATGGTGATCAGTTGACAGCTCTGACCCCTCTCTTTACTCGAGTGTCCAAAACATGCGACCTCAGGTCTGATGATACGATCACAAAATTGATCGACCTTCGGCTTAGGGTGCTCTGGTACCACGTACACTTATAACCATCCTTATGTTTGAACATGGTGTTGGTTATAGACAATCCATGAAGTGATATTCTTGGCTAATGCCACCATTTGTGTATGAATGTGTGTAAGGAATGGGTGAGAGTGGCCGGAAGGTTAGAAAAGCGCTATATACAGTAAAGGCAGTCCATCTACCATACACCTACCTGTATAAACATTTAATTTATGCTAATAGCCTCCTTGCACATTGGAATGCAGGACTGATGCATAACACCATGTATATTCTTCTCCAGGAGTCAGTTTAAACAGCACAGTGTTTTTTAATTCTCCTAAACATTCCTCTATTTCACTAATATTCATCATTCAGAGGGTGCCTCTTCAGCATCTCAAAAGAGACAAAAGAGCTCTAATAGAAATTAGAGTTAAGCTGCTCATCCTTAAACCCATAGTATTAAGGAGCAGAAATTATTCTGAACACAGTTGTTGACAAATGGTAATTAAAAGATTTGTTAATGTTGAGTGATTTAAAAACACTGCAGGCGTTTCACAGCTCAATTCAGCATGCAAATAGCTTTTTCTCCTTCCATTCCTCCACAGTTTTTTGAAAGAAAAGTATTTTTTCCCCATCCTACGGTTATCATAATATTAAAAAGCTGTCACTTCCTCTGTAATGGAATGCACAATGTAAAAAATTATCATTTTCGCAGCTATCCTGTTTGTGCCAGCATGAGCAATTATTGGCCATACAATATTTTTTTCCACTCAAAATTCTAGACAGTTTTTTTTGCTTCAGGAAAAGATTTGGTCACCCAGTATGTGTTCTGTTTGTTTCTGCTTGTGCGTGCACTTTGGTAGAAATGTCTTGTTACCCATTGTATGTGCGGGCCTGTGTTTATGTACCTGTGTGCATGCAGTTTGCTGCATGTTTGTAATGGTGTGCTGTTTCTTAGAAGATTCTAAATTTATCCTTCTACCAGTCTTTAATATTTTTTTTCTCCCTTTCTTTTGTACTAGCAGCATCTTTTGAGTTACAAGAGATAAACGTATAGCCGTGTAGAAGCATATATGTCAAACCGCATTGAATTGACCCTCATCCCAGGGAAGATACGGACTCTGTGATTGTAGTATTACATACCTAAATCCTCCTGTGCATTTGTTAAATTGATAAATTCTGGATTAATTCACTTCTTGACCGGCAAATGATGCATGTGCAACAATATGCACTCTGGAGAAAATACTTATTTTTTAACTGTATTTTAAGCTCCCGTGTTGACATGAGTGGATTAAGTAAATCTGTGAGTAATTATTGAAGGGACTGGTAAAAACATAAACTCTACAGATATTTTAGCATTCCAGTGACTCATTTAGAAATAGCTGATTATCTACACTTATGTATACACTGTATATGCTCACATGTAGGTATCTCATGACGTACAGTATTCTATGAAATATTTTCCCTTGGAATATATTGTTACCTTTATGTTCACTAGTGCAGATGCACAGTACATTGGACACACTATGCTTGTGTAAACAGAAGCACCACACATTAGTTAGTTGCTAGTGTACTTGACCCTATTTAAGACATATACATTTGACAGAATTCATGACTATCAGGGATCAACAAGTTCAGATTCCATAACCCTAGGGTGCATTGTTCTAATGAGCATAATTGTTCCTTTGTAGCTTGTAGCCAGGTCGCTTTATAGCTGTTGCTTCTGGCCGTGTTTGCTCTGTCGTTCAGAGGTACGTTGTGTGTGTCTGCCTTGCTAAATGCATTGGTTCAACAAGCTCATTAATTAATTGCGCAAATTGTAGGTAAACCTATAGTTATGTAAATGCTGTGGATATTACATGATTGCAATTATTATTTTCTTATACTGAAGCTTACATAAATATATTTTTACATTGCGGGTCAATTAATGATGCTATAACGTGTCGTTCAAATTACGATTTGCTTGGCATTGTGTCCCATGCATTAATAAACCTCACAAGCATGGCAAATTGTCTGATGAAGGATTTCAAGATGAACTGGGTGAGTCAGGTTTATTGATGGTAAAATGGGTAGAGAATAAGTACAGATGGTATTCAAATCAATATGTTCCCAAATGTTCTCTGAATGGTTCTGAGAATCGTTCTTCCGCTGAAGTCTGTCTGTGTGGTACGCTTTTCATACAGCCCTTATGTGCATGCTCCCATCACGACATAGAAATATTTGAAGGCCTGATGCCTGGACACACATTATCAAGACATAACACTTTAATGATCTCTAGCTGCTTGTAACTAGTTTGTGACATGGGTCACTTAACATTAGAACATATTACTAAATCTGCCACCAGACAAGCAATTAATACAACCTCAAAAACCTTCCTCCACCATCCAAATGTATATGTTCCGATGGTAAATGAACAAGCACACATTTTCTCCTCCATTTTAGGCTCCCAAGAAGATTAATAGAGTCAAATGTACAGATCTACTATCTTGTTGTTTAGTCACTACACCACCTTACTGAAAATGTAATTCAAGTTGAATGTTGGTCAACATTCCAGTCTCCAAGTTGCCAGCTGCTAAGTAGCTGGACACTATTTTGCTCACTGTCGCCCATAGTCGCCCAGCGCTCATTGAAATGAATGAAGGTGTGTTACTTTGTAGCAGACTGTAGCTGGCCGACGACAAATGAGAGCAACAATCTTATTGCTTGCTGCTAGATGGGCGTGTTTGGGCTTGTAGTTACTGTGGTGTAACTTGTTACATAGTAATGGTACAGCCCATGATAATGGTTCAGCCCACCTTCAAGGTAGAGAGGCGTGTCTGTCACTCGCGCTCTCTCTGGCTAGGTTGTGATACGGCTGGTCATGCCCGTCTGATGTTCCACAATAAAGGATTGTTCAGTAGCACTTTACAGTGTCATCCCATTATTACGCACGTAACACGACAGTTACCAGGATACAGAACTAAACAAGCACACTAGATAAGACTTTTATCTTAAAATACATTCCCTCTCTACCCTCTATTTTTAATGTCAAATACTTTTTTCAGCAATGATCATAGGCTTTTTTCACGCCGTAGATAATTTGTCAGAGCCAGTGACGACACAACCGAACTTCTTGGTCTCTTCTGGGTGTTTCAATCCCAGTTTTGTAAAAGAATGGTGTGATGTCAAAGTATATACATATTTTTGCAGTCAACATATCAAAGAAATGCATATATGCATTATCGCATGTCGCTTGCCACTCTGAATCACCAACTCTCATTGAAAATGAATGGCAGCCGGTCGTTTTGTCGCTCTCATTCGTCGTGTGTGTGAATGCAGGGTGAGGCATCATTGTTCTCACTCAACACATCCCACTTATTCAATATAATCCTCAAATAAGAAAATAAGAAACTTTCAATGATAACTATGATAATTTTATTTATTTTTGAAGACAATATGACCATACTGATAGTTTATGTATTATTGGTCAAAATTACCCAAATTGTTTTCAAATGTTAATTTCATGATTACCCCATGAATGTATATTAAATATGTTATCTCCAACATGATTCAAGTTAGAGGCCTACAATTGACCAAATATCTTCCATCGTCCTGTACTAAATAAATGAGTTATTCATACAGAGCCACCTAATAGACCAATTAACTATTGACCAATAAATTGCAGATGGAACTATTTAACACGCACAATTGACAAAATGTTGAATGAGGAAATATAAACATACTGTACATTAGAAACTCTGCAGCACCATCCATGCTCCATTTACAAAAAAGGCCTTCCATCTCAGTATTAATAATAAGCGTTAAAGTTGAACCAATAGTCTATCCCCTGGCGGCCTAGCACGATAAACAGTAATCTCCTGACATGCCTGCTGTGAGAATAGCAACCAGAATTGTGACCGGTCGTGCTATGTAGCATCCCGCTTAATACAGTTGGGTAGGAATGCAATACACAACACCCTTTATCATTATGTAAGACTGTGAGAGAGTGAAGGTTACAGGATACTGTATCCCATTTTTTGTTTTACCAACCACTTAAGGTTTATAGTGGTTGTCTCCCAGGTTGATGGGTCATGGGAATGATGCTACATCCTTGAGATGTTCAGCCCTTATGCTCCTCAGCGGTATTGGGGAAGTTACTTTCAAAAAGAAATATATTATATATATAGAAGTAGTGTGATTAAGTTACATTATTACTTTCTCTACAAAGTAATATATTACTTTGAGTATTACTTTTAATAATTTAATATGGGCAACTAATGTGGCACATATTGTATGCTAAGCGTTTTAATGTGAAGTACACATATAGCCTGCAATGCACATAAATTGCCTACAATTTATTCTAAGCTGTCTAAGATAGGGTTGCATAGTTTGCAAAGTTGCAAGCTTTCTAAAACTTTGGCTGTTTGGTGTGATATACAGAACCAACATTTCTGGCATGATATTAATTGTCACGTTTGCCTCCAAACGGGACTAAACGATGATGTAATAATTATCATAAAAAATGAGAACACTGTGAGACAGCTAAGGATTACATCGATAAAGTGTTGAGTGTGTACTCGAACAGCAGGAGGAACTCAAAGAAAGCCGACCATAGCCTACTATTGACAGGGATTTCCACATTGAAATGCTACATTATTTGGTGCTGCTTACTAATGGCAACACAACATAGCTTACTGTGTACACATGTACCGCAGAACACAGACAGATCCTCAATCTAGAAGTCTTCTACGGAGAGTATGCTTTCTCTATCTCTCTCTCGCTCCCTCCCTCCCTTCCCATGGAGGAGAGCACTCATTAACCCTCTTTCTTTCTAATCTTTCTCTCTCTCTCTGCCTGTTTGTTGCAATCTTTCATGTAACATTGGCAGAGATGTACAATGTAGTTCCCTACTGTTAGCCGCTTATAGCTAACATAAGTTTGCAACGGCCTGAATTTGTATTCTCAATTAGTAAAAGACAATCCAAGACTCACTCTTGTCTCTTCCTCGTTTTCTCCTAAGGCTCTTTGCCTCCGCCAGCCTACGTCTGGCTAAACATAGCAATCTAGCTTGTAGTGTCCAAGTCGCAACGTAGATCATAGGAAAGCACTGTGTGCCCAAGCCTGGCATCTACTGTATTTGTATTATTTAAAAGGCTTTAGCTGATCGTTGAATTCATGGACTGTGACCAGTAAAGCTCGTTACTTAAAGAAATAATGTCAAATGTCAAACACTAACACGTTACACTACTCAATTTAGCAGTAATATTACGTAACGTGTTATATTACATAATGCTTTGGGGGTAACGCGTTAACACTGCTCTTTGATCAGATTCTCTTGAGAATAAAGTATTGGGTCACATACTACAGTATAGTTCATGGGAATGCGAATCATACTAGTTATACATACTGGAACGTTTGTATTGTACCCAATGTAGATAAATTGAATATTAAACCCCCTCCTCCAAGATTAGTTTGTATAATATCCTTCAATTTAGAAGTAATATTACGTAACGTGTTATATTACATAACGCTTTGAGGGTAACGCGTTAACACTGCTCTTCAGTAGTTGTAATTGTACTCAATGTACATGTCGCTTGGATTAAACTATTTACTAAAAGGACCTAATTGTAAAAATTACCTATTTAAAGAAAGTTAAAGGTTGTCAACAACTATTTTCTATGTAAAGATATAGTTGAGTAATTGCATCCTGAGCAAATAATGAATTCACACTCTGTGTGTTCTCTGAGTATTATCTGAGACTCCTTTTTTTTTCTTATTTTTTAATGCATTTTAGTGCCTGTGTGTGTGTGTGTGTGTGTGTGTGCGTGCGTGCATGTGTGTGTGCCTGTGGCTCATGAAGCATTTGCTTTTTTGGGGCACTTAGTGTGACATCTAAGTCATATAGATTCACTTTAATATTGCCACATTGCCAAAATATCAATCAATATAATAACAGCTCAGCACAATACAAATGAAAATTATAACACAATACAATGTCACAAGGCAAAAACAATTATATCCCTGACTCTTAGAAGTCGTGTAGTGTGGTGTGTCTACAGTATTACCTCTATCTATCATTCAAAATCCTTGCTTATGTATGTTCATATTCGTCTTTCACACTATTGGTTAAATTGTTCATCAAAATATAACACAAAACATGAATTCACTCACTTTAGTTTGAAAGTGAATAGATGCCGGTGTAGGTGTGAGCATATGGGAAACTGCAGTGTATGATTTTAGTGGTTAGCTGATGTAAACATATTTGCAGGTGGGAGACACATCATTTGGAGAACACGCCAATCCAACATGGAGGGCCTATACCTGGATGTAGGCCTGCTGCATGTGAACACTTAGGATACAATGTGGCTGTGCTACATGCTATTTTTCTCTGCTTCAAGTGCAAACACACAGTACAGTATACAGATATGAGTAGTTATGTCCTCTACTATCTCCTCTGCCTCTGTCAACTCAAAGTAAACGGGCTCTGTGCACTGAACCAAGATGTTCAGAATGGAACCGTGACTCCATATGGCGCCCAGTCTTAAAAGGAACAGCATTTGCTTGAAACAAAAGAGCCAGCTTGCCTGTATAGTCATTCTGTCCCATGTGCAAATTCCGATGCTCACTGCTTTTCCCAAGGACAGATGCCACATTGATGCGTTTGGAGTGAGTAGGTTTGTAGGTATGTGTGTGTGTGCTTGCTTTTTAGTGCACAAGGTAGAATAGGCTTCCTACAGAAAATGATGGAAAGCAACACTGTAGACTGACAGTATGTTGGTGTATTTTTATTCATATATATATATATATATATATATATATATACTGTATATATTTCAAACATTTGCCGTAACCGCCTCCACATTCAAGACTGAGCAACCTCAATTAATAAAACAATCTGCCAAAGTCTAAGTAGGTCGTGGGGGAGGAAGTTTTCATTAAGTGTTTCATTTTTACCCCGTCTGCATGACAATGAACAGAATAACAGCTAGTTACCTGCACACTGACACATGCGTGAATAACATGGCATACTGTTTTTATTTGTATTAAACTGTTTGATCAGATTCTCTTGAGAATAAAGTATTGGGTCACATACTACAGTATAGTTCATGGGAATGCGAATCATACTAGTTATACATACTGGAACGTTTGTATTGCACACAATGTAGATACATTGAATATTAAACCCCCTCCTCCAAGATTAGTTTGTATAATATCCTTCAAGTGCAGTACCAGCACTGGTTGTTGCACTGCCAAATATCCAGTATCACTCAGACCATGATACCTTCTGCAATTTTTTGTTTATATTTGTATGATTACATTTTTTCTTTTCATTTTATTGACACACTAATATATAAAACATACTATTGCTTCATTCTGAACATTAGTGGTCATATTGTCAGCTTGAATTGACATGTCAGTTCCAGTTTCAATGATGCAATGAGGTTGCAGTGAAGCAGAAGAAAGATGCCACATGACAACACAGCTGTCTGCAAAGACCCTCCCTTCCTTCATGGTTTCTTTTTACGTGTGAGCTCCCTCCATACAAACATTTTTGTCTTTTTGTGGCATAGAAAGTCAATTAAATCCATTCACATGTGGATAACATGAATGCCAGTGACAACAAAGCCAATGGTACATTTGAGTTCGTCTGGCCACAGCATGCACTATGTCCATCTCTGTCTTCTGTTTTCCACAGAGTTGACAAGTGAGTTTTGTTGAAATGCCAAAAAAAAACAACTCAAAAACAGGCTTAGGCTGTTTAATGCCAGATAATTTAAAATAAATTATTTATTTTCAGCTATGCAAGCAATGATTAGCTTATCGCTACATGTTTACAAGTAGCTAATTGCTTGTTATTGTTAAACATTTACATCAAATGTAACATTTAGTCTGATATATAGTTACATTATCTCATGGTTCACAATAGTATTTCCTAGATTATCAGTGCAGAAAGCAAAATACATTAAAATATCTAGAAATAATTAACTAAATTAAAAAAATGGCCTAATGGTACACTAACCTTTAGCTTCAGTTTAATTTCACTGTGAGAATCAGTCTGGAAAGCCTCAAAATAATTTTGAATGTTTCCGAGTAGCATCTGAACTGCGACGTGTTTATAGCTATACGGGCGTGGTTTGGGTGTGCTGACCATGGTGCCTACAGTGAAAAAGACCAGATGGTTCATCCAATCAACTGCCAAGTATTCTTTTGAAAATACAGCCATTCACTAACCTTTTCAATGTATGGCTACCCAGATGAACTTGTGACAACAATTCCTCCCTGTCAGGTTAAGGGTACACAGCAGGGTCACCAACCTTTTTGAAACTGAGAGCTACTTCAAAGGTACAGAGTAATATGAAGGGCCACTTTTGATACAAATGCAATGAGTTGCAATGGGTTCAATATGCCGCATCACGTCTGGTATTCAACCATAAAGTTCTTGCACGTAACCCGTCTCCTCAGAGACCTTCACTGGCTCACTGTTGCAGCTCGCATTTGCTTCAAAACACTTGTGTTGGCTTACAAGGCAGTAAATAGAACTGCCCCCCCATATCTACAAGCAATGGCCAGGTTCCAGGCCCAAACCAGAGCACTTAGATCTACAACCTCGGCCAGCCGCCTGGCATCGGCATAACTACGACCCAATCTTGACTTTTCTGTTTTAGCGCCACAATGGTGGAACGAACTTCCTGTAGCAGTCAGGACAGCGGAGTCACAACCTATCTTCAAAAGAGACTGAAAACCTCTTGTACTGCCCTCCTTAAGGTGTATCTAACCAGAATTAGACAGACAGCCAAACTCCTATCACTGATGACACGGGAGTCAGGAGATAGCTTTCTAGCTCCAGGTTTATTGTGCAAAATGATAAAGGAGTGAAACTGCAAAAAACACAGAATACAATAAGTATATGTTTTGTATATAAGCAAACAAAATACAATGATAAACGTATGTCCAAAGATGCTACTAAATTAACGTAATTGTAAATTAAAAACGTACACCACCAAAATGCTTTGTTAGCTATTAAACAAGCAATATGGGCTGAGCTGCGTATCAATCACAAAACGCAAAGTGTCTTAGAGTTAGTTTTATATTGTAGGATGAACTTACGATACAACATAATACTCACAGGCAATGCTTACGCACGGCAAAACAATGGAAGGATTCGGAACTCTATCTGCATCTTACATGAGGCGAACTTCTAAGATAAACTAAATCACTTCCTGGTAAATAAACCACTGGCCAACAGAGGGCACTAGAAACAAGGTAGCGTACATTAAAAGTAAGGCAGAATATACATACATACAGATACAACAACAACAATCATTATTATTATTATCATTACCATTATAGAGATTGGGGGAGAGGTAGAGAGAGAGAATATCTGACTACTGCCAGATAGAAACCAGACCCTGAACAAGTACAGACTCGGTGACCACAAATTGGCAATCGAAAAAGTTAGGTATAAAAAACCATGGCAACCTAAACCCAAGGAATACAGAACATGTAGTCACTGTTGGACAGGTGTGGGTTAGACACAAATGCACCTACTACAATGCTAAAAATAAATAAATAGTACAAAATAGCAAACATACTGAGAAAGAGAGAGACAACATTTTCAGGTTAACATCAAGCGGAACTGAGAATATGTGGAACAAATTGACTGGATAGTTACATAATGGGAAGTTGGAGCGGACCTAAAGGTTTATAAAGTTTGTAGATTGTGTTATAGTACTTTTACCAGCCACTAGGTGGAGATGTGGTCTCACAAATCACCCTTGAAATCAGAAGAAATGTCTAAATCTTTTCTGCACACTCAGAAACACAAGTTATTCGTATTGATTAAAATGTTATATTGCTATGATTGTATGTTCCTTTACTGACATTGTGTCAGTAATCAAAAATGTGTGTGCGTGTGTGTGTGCGTGTGCGTGTGTGTGTCTGTGTGTCTGTGTGTCTGTGTGTGTGCGTGTGTGCGTGTGCGTGTGTGTGTGTGTCTGTGTGCGTGTGTGTCTGTGTGCGTGTGTGTGCGTGTGTGTGTCTATGCGTGTGTGTGTGTGTGTGTGTCTGTGTGCGTGTGTGTCTATGCGTGTGTGTGTGTGTGTGTGTGTGTGTGTCTGTGTGCGTGTGTGTGTGTCTATGCGTGTGTGTGTGTGTGTGTCTATGCGCGTGTGTGTGCGTGTGTGTGTCTATGCGTGTGTGTGTGTCTATGCGTGTGTGTGTGTGTGCGTGTGCGTGAGTGTGTGTGAGTGTGAGTGTGTGTCTATGCGTGTGTGTGAGTGCGTGTGTGTCTGTCTATGAGTGTGTG
>JAODLL010049136.1:0-19636 GCA_026546735.1 Forbesichthys agassizii
TATGTATGTATGTATATATGTATATATGTATATATATATGTATATATATGTATGTATGTATATATATGTATGTATATATACTGTATATATATATATGTATATATATATGTATGTATATATATATATATATATATATATACTGTATATCCAAAAAACACGCTAGGTTAACCTGGTCAGTGCCATTGACCAGAGACACTGAGCTCCATCTGGAGCTGGTCCCCGGGCGGCTGCACAGTGGCTGCCCACTGTTCTCCTTTGAGGGGTGGGTTAAATGCAGAGTGTGTATGTGTATGTTCCATAGCCATGTGTTTGTTTATGAGGTTTACTCCTCGCTGCCATCTGTCCTGTCTGATAAATAGCCACATATATAATGCCAAATTACACCAAACAACGCAAGCAAAGATAACAGCATTAATACCATCGTTGGATAATCCAAATCTATTATTCCTATTATTAGTACCATTTTGACTGAATCTATCCAAAATATTTAATTTGTCTAATTGCTATATTCTTTTAATGGTTTTGTTGTATTTATAATATTTTTTATAATTTTTACAGTTTATGTAAAACACATTGAGTTTGCCTAGTCTAGCCTTCTCTTAATTTATTCAAACGTGGTGGTGATGGTAAAATAAATGTTTGACAGTGAAAAAAATTATACACCACCACCCACCCCACAGTATTTTTCCTATTCAAATAGGATTTGTGTATTTAAACTGTCATTATAGTTTACAGTTATGTAATTAACTGCCATATCTGTCTGTCTAGCTGTCAGCCGTCTACCTTCTACTGGCTATGAGTCTACATACTTAACCAATAAGAAAAATTGTTGTATTATTTTGTAGTATGGAAGCATTCTGAATGCAAAAGAAAGCATCTCCAGTAGACTTGTCAGTGTTTACTTGTTTGTAGTTTTGCCCATCCTTGGCTCTCCTCTAAAGCACCTCAGTTGCTTTATTTTTTTCCACCCCCCCCCCCCCCCCCCCCCCATCCCCACACTATTATAATCATCGTCGTCACTTAACATATTCCCTTCATTTTCAATTAGCACTTCAAAGAGATGTGTGAGCATGTAAAACCACTTTCAGAAGAAATTGGATTAAGTTCAAATCCCTAGAAGAGGGTTCCCTCACAGCCTTGGCCCGGTCTAATGCATATATCTCCTTAAGACAGAGGAGGCTGAGGTTATTATTATACCGCCTTTAAAAGATCCCGGGTATACAGCTGTGCAATATACTTCTTGGTTTCACGTATCCTCATTCTCTCCTACAATTATGAAACCACACCTGATAGCACACACCTGAATTTGTAATAGAGTCGAGAGGGCTACTGGTTTATTTTGATTTCCCATCATTGCTTTGCATAGTGTACATAAACCCATGCACTCGGTGAGCTTAGACCATGCCTCTTCACGCAGCAATGACATTGCTTTAAGAGGAACTTGTGATTACATGTAACTTTTACACACTGTGGCAAATGGGTCTCACCTGTTTCGGAGTATTTCAGCACGCATGCCGAGGAAATAATCCTCCGAGGTGTGATCATGCATACCTTGAACCGTGCGTGCGTGTGTGTGTGTGTGCACGTGTGTGTTATCCAGTCCACGTGGACGTAGGATAATGATACCACAACCTCTGATTTCCCGTTCTCTTTGTACCTTCCCTTTCACCCCAAGCTAAAAGCCGCCATGTTGACCTCGTGACACCTCCGAGATGTCTGGATCCGCTTCAAAGCGATTCAGCCGAGCCAGTTGCTCTGGGTGACTGATGGAGCACCTGGGACAACATTTCCTCTTTTATATTTAAATTAGTGCTTTCTACTAACTTTTCTTTGTTTGTAGGGCTGTAAGGGCGGTCAGCTATTGTGTAGCCATAGCAACAGTGAACAACACAATAAGAGCGACGATTGTGACTGGAAAAGAGACAGATTTTGTCGTTAGCTTAATGCCGGTTTGGAAGATGTGTGTGTGTGCAGGGGTGTTAGAGTGATGCTAGAAAGTTTTAACCATTTGGAATAATCTGGATCTTTCATCAAAGTTCACAACAAATAGGAGACGTCCCTGTTTGACTACCAGTTATAAATTATAGCGTTCATATACTTTTCCAAGCTTAGACAGTGACTAAACAACAACCTCGCCCATTTTTGCATTTTCCTCCAATAACAATTGAGCATTCTTAGAATCGGCCGGAACCTTGCGTCAACTGTCTGTTTTTGCTGTAAAGCGTTTTGTCCTAACTAGTTACAGTAACTAGGTAGGACATGTGAAAGGGGCGGGGCTTGGAAAAGGTCAATTGGGCTAGACCAATGGGTTCCAGAGGAAGGGAGCAAAGGTTGATTTACAAAATCGGTCTCTTTACTTCTTTTTTTTTTTTTTTGCTAGCTCAAAAAGTGTTTTGATCCAAATAGATTCAGAGTCTCCTGAGCATTAAGAGGGCATTGAGGGAGGTGTTTCCCTTATTTTCCTGCCTATAGGTCTATATGACCATCCTTTCCTTCAGGCTAAATGGAAAATGGAAAACCATGGCTGTGAGACACTGATGTCTTTACATTGCACTGTGTTCTAGGATGTTGAATGTGCCTGCACTTGCCCCGGGGTCTATTGGCGCTGGTTGTGTGTGCTCTGACCTTGCCCATAGACCTTCTGAAGTGTCTGGTGGAGACTAGCCCCTGGCCTGTCTTCATATAGACTGAGGTCATGACATCCGGTAAAACGTTAAGTGCGGAGCTAGTCATTCTCAAGAATGCTGGCCAACTTCGAGCTCAAATCAGAACAAGCTCCCTCAGAAGCTCCGCCCCACACATGGAAACGCATTGCAAAGCCGAGCGGCTGTGGTTGTGAGATGTTTTCAATGTTATGTTTCATTTTACGGAGCCAGATCTTTTTAGACGTACCAGATATATTTTTTTTAGCGAAGTGTATAGCTTACACTATATAATTTATAAATAGACAAAATATTTTTAAAACATGTCTGTCATCACACATCATTTACTGTTAAACAGTGACTTACATGTTAAAGCAATATCTCTCTCTCTCTCTCTCCCTTCTTCTCTCTTCCCCCCTGTCTCTCTCTCTCCCCCTCTCCCTATCTCCCTCTTGTGTTGCCTATAGAGATCTGAGAGGTAAAACAATGTATGTGTCAGTGGTCAAGATAATAAACCTTTTCAAAGCTGGGTTGGAGGCCTGACACACCATGGAGAGCTTACTTCTTGTTAAATATAAACAACAAGCCAAACTGGGGAACATTGTATAAGCCACAGTTGTGGGATATTTGCAGTGGAGGGTATTGCATGGTATACTTCCGGTAAACTCCTTTGTATCTGTGTTAAACCCAAATGATCACTGCTTGTTCTGTTTTATAGAATGTATAAGACTCACTACCCTGATGAATAGACTGGAACACATCTTAAATGCTCTCGGGGAAACATTCTCGTTACAGACTTTTTTTTACAGACACCATCACCAGACAAAACACAAATATCAGCTCCTAAATTTGTTTCTGGGTCAGGCTAAAATGGCAATATGTTAGCATAAAATGTGAGGTGTTGTTATTACTTACTCAGATGTTAAAAACTAGAGTAAAAGTAGATTTTAAATACTATAGTTCAGTGGGAGATCTGGACACTTTTATGAATATTTGGTCATACGGAGGAGTGCTGTGCTTATGTACAGGGAACTGGTATTTGGAGATCAGTTTGTTTAGAATACAACCACTGTGGTATTTTGTGTTTTGATTGTATGTGTTGTTTTTTTAAATTACCCGGTGTCACTCAATAGACTTCCTTGTAACTGATTGATAAAATAAATGTGTGTAAAAACTCTCTCTCTCTCTCTCTCTCTCTCTCTCTCTCTCTCTCTCTCTCTCTCTCTCTCTCTCTCTCTCTCACACACACACACACAACTTGTGTAGAATATGTTGCGGGCAGCATTCCTTGCATCAGTTGCCACCTAGTGAAATGTGTCTGCTTCCACTACAAAACAACATTATAATTACTGTCATTCTCATTGTGAGGCAAATATAACACATTTACCCCACTAGGTGACCTTGATGATTGAGTGTTTTTGAATAAATAGGAGTGAGCATTACTGTGGCAATGTGGGTGTCGCACGCCAAAATTGCTGACCTTGCAGTATGCTTTCAGTCGCGCGCGTGCCTGTGTGTGTGTGTGTGTGTGTGTGTGTGTGTGTGTGTGTGTGTGTGTGTGTGTGTGTGTGTTTGCACACATGCAAGCGTGCGCACACTACAGCATGGTCTGTACAGACACAGTGTTTCGTATTGCCAACAACGTTGGCGAACAAAGGCGTTTGTGAACACCATTACGCTCGCTGTGGAATAGACGGCAATAAATCCTCCTTGGGATCAGCGGCGGAGCAAACATCCGGTGCTCGACGTACATACTGTAGCAGTTACACCGGTTTTTGAATATGCGTTGTGGCAACGCAACACAAGGCAGTTTGTTGTTCAAATGCGGGGTGGGCGTGCTCTGCAGAACAAATACAGATGGAGAGGGAGGGATGGCAAAATACAGAATGAATGGTGAGTGTCCATCTTGTCTTGACACACACAGACACCCACACATACAAAAGCAATGGCTTTTCCCCTGCCAGAGCTACAGATATTAAATAATGCAATTAACATGTTTTCCATTGTTTTTAATTCTTCGATCAGCATTCCATGCTCTCAGGCAAAGTTACCCTCCTTGAATGTGTCACAGAGGCCCTAGAACTCACATTCCTACCCCAACTCACCGTTTATATACTTTCAAACGCAACCATCCGCAAAAGTGTGAATGACCTCTGTACGACCTCTGTGGGAGGGCCGGGAATTTCACACCTAAACTTGAAAAAGGACAGTTTTGTTTTGGGATCCCTGGGAACCGAAGAGTGTGCCATTTTCAAAACAAAATGTTTTTTTTTAGGAATATAAAGCATCTCTCTCAACGAACAAGCATCCTCTTCTCCTGAAATCTCTGGGTTTCCATCTCTGTGGGGTGAATTGTAGCCCTGCGTACCACTGCAGGGGAAATATGGGAGAAACAGCACACAGGATGGAGAGCTGTGATTTCTTTCTTTCTTAAATGTATTTATTTATTTTCTTTGCTGAGTGTGCGCTGTTCATTCAAGGCTGGCCTTCATTGTGAGGATACACACTGCAAGATCGATAGCCGCAAAGCACATTTGATACCGTTTATATCCCCCTGTGAGCCTGCACGCTTCTGTAGAGAACGTGTGTGTGTGTGTGTGTGTGTGTGTGTGTGCACCATACCGCATGTACAAACATAATGCCCACTTTGCTTTTGGACTGATTAACTCACCGCATCCCTTTAATATGGACGGGAGGGAAAAAAAAAGGGGGCTATCAGATATCAGTATTACTCTATTTGGGTAATTTATTAACATTAATACAAACATTACATTAATACATGCAATAATGTCACGTTGTATGTCATAATGTAATACTTAATAGACATGTTGCTGTAGAGAGTTTCAGTGTTATGTGCACAGCAAGTGTTTGTTGCATGTGCAGAACAAGCCCACTGACAAAAAACATGAGCTTTTAGTTCATTAAAACATTGTATATACACTGAAGTCAGCAAAAGGCAAATGTTGCCGTGAATTTTCTCAAAACTTAAATTGTGTGTAACTTCTTTTCCTATAAACTGCATGAATCACTGCGGTGTTAGATTTTTCGTAAAGAAATGCCAATGATTTGCTTTCTCTCTTTTCATTGCAATAGTTAAATTTCCACTCTGAGCTGAACGTGTCTGTCTGGCTTTGGATGGTTCATGACTAAACTAAATAATGAGTCTTACCGGCAAGCTTTTCAAATTAAGTAGGATGACCCTGAGGTTGCTTCTGTTTTCAGTTCTTTTCATTGTCATTCATGTATTCATGTACTGGATTAGATGGTCCTCTTCTCTGTGCAATGCTTTTTCTGCGTGCTTTCTGGTTGGACTAATATACAATATATAAGTGGCTTTTGGAGAAGTGGAGGAAAACATTTGATATATGCACGTACTGTACTGTATAAGACTTTTACGAATATTTTTTAATTTAATGTTATATATGAACACATTGTTCATATATAAAACACTGTAAATCAACAAAAGGTTACAGATACATGATAGAATATATTATATACAATGAAATGTGTATATATGAATAAGTGCAGACTTACTCACACTGGTAAACGCTATAGGCACACTAAAGATACTATGGTGTCTGTGTGACAGTGTAGTGCCAAAGGTTGAACAATTTTAAACCTTTTAAAGACAAATAGACTTATTGCAACGCTTGCAGTAAATTACGATGGCCTGTCCTTCCCTTGAAATGCATAGTTCAAAGCAATTCTACCCCTTAAAGTATACTCAATGCATACTGTAGTTCTTTGCCAGAAAATAAACCACACTAAGCTTTTCATCAGAATGATCAGTGAGTGTACGGTACAGTCAACCAAACCAAAGACAGCAAAAAAATATATAATAATAAAGCTTCAATTGTCATAGTTGGATTTCCCAATGTTGCACCCGGAATCCTACCAAGTGCTTTTATTACATTTCACATTGCATAATTACAGTTAGTGCCCCCGGTTTGAATATGATAATGTTTTAATTCAACCGAGAAATGATATGCAAAAATCACACATATACTGCAGTTAATTATGCACAGATTAGGTTTGCTATCAATTTTAAACAAGGGTAATCTTTACAGCTGCAGTAATGTTATGATTATTGTCTTATAATATAAGGTAACTGACATAGAAAACCTATGACAGCCAAACACAGGAATGGGACTTAAGATACTGCTATGGCAACAAGGATATGCTACAGTACATGCTTCTACAAGTCTCTCTTATGCTCACTCTTTTCCCTCATACATGCTCATCCACACAGGTTATGAATGTAATTGCATTTCATAAACCACTACCCTGAGATTCACACTCTAACGTGTGTGTGTGTGTGTGTGTGTAAAACACGCATGTGCAGTTGCACGTGTGCCCATGCATATAATTGCACATGTATTTACATGCATTGGTTGGTTTTCCTAAGGGTGCAGTATATTTGTGTATATTGTGCATTTGAGGCTTCAAACTACTGTAGCTGCATATTAGTCAGAAAAATAAGAGGAGATTAAAGGTGTTCCTTACTTGTTCAAATGGGTTTGTGGTGTGTGTGTGTGTGTGTGTTTTGATAACATATCTAATTTGCACTGAATACATTCTCCCCTAGAGTTTTTTTTCATTCTTTTTAGTTAATCAGTGGAAGTTGAAAAGAATCCATTAGTCAGGTGTATACATTTAAAGTTCTCCCAGGTCCCCCTCAGAGAGCTGGGTCATCGGCCTTCTAAGGTATTCTTGCATCATTTTTTTTCGCTCTTTATTTACTCTGTATAGTTTTGCATAATATAGTATCTCTCTAGATAGATCTGAGAAAAAAATGTGTGTATAGTTTTGTTATGATGGTCCTGTTGGGTTTAATTCCAGCCTTCTTATGACAGGTAATTGCAATTATTGAATGCATAGTTAACTGCAGTTAATTGGCCTCAATATGTCCCGGACTGAGATTCCACTTACACTTGTACTCATTAATGTTATTTGTATCTGGATAATGAATGCAACAGACAGTTATACAACTATTTCAATACTAGATACTAAATATTGTTGGCTTAAGAGACATCCTGTTGTAATTTTCTGCCCCGAAATGTTTTTTTTTTTTTTTTAATGCGATCTGGATTTTGATCAAACTTGTCTGAGATCTGGTCACAATGGGAGCCCGATAGCCTCCTCATCTGCTCACTGTAGTGGCAACCTTTGCTGTTAATAAAAGGCTTTACCGGTGAGGATGGGAACAGAGAGGGTTCAACGGTCAACCATTCCGCATTCAATTGTTAGCAGGGGGTAAGGGAAGGGGCTTTCCTGTTTTTTTTTGGGGGGGGGGGGGGGGGGCTGCCAAAACGGCATTTCAAAAGGGAAGCGTGACCCGCTAGTTTTCAATGAGAAGTGGCCGGGCTAGGCTGAGGCGGGCGCGAGGCACAGAGTCACACTGTTCGTCAGTGTTCCAATTGGCCCAGACAACCATTCTCTTTGGCACAGGCAGTCCATCTCTCTGTGATCAGGGGTTTATCAAAGCGCCTCTGAAGCGGCCGTGCCTTTGTGTGATCGCATGTGATCGGGGTCTAACGCCTGACTTCCACCGGGTGTGTCTCTGTGCTGCGTGATTGCTCCGTCATCTGCACCGCATCCTGCCCCACCGGCATCGTGGCAGAAGCAGAGAGTCTTGTTGTGTTTTCGATCCATAGCAACAAACCAAACCAAATTCTGAGTTCTGTCTGATTGGCAGTTGGTCGCTTTCAGAAGCGTCCCAGAAGCGCCTCCGTCAAAAATAGAACTGCTGCCTATTTTTTGCGGAGCCGAGCGGAGAGACGTTTCTGAGACGCTTCTGAGACGCTTTGGTGCTTCACCGGCATTGAAAAGAGCTCTGTGACGGAGCCGGCACGCGACAGAGACTGTAGTAAGCACACAACAACTGTGTCAGACCAGATGCGCACTCCCTGCGTTGAGAGTAGACATTATATATAGGGAGAACCCAGAAAGGTCCCCTCACAATATTTGGCTAACAGTAGCATTTGTCCCAGGAGCTGACATTACAATTTTCTCAAGGAGAGTGCATTCCTGTACAGAGCATGGCATGCAGAATAGTGCTATAACCTTAGTATATAGGGCTAAATCATATGTGACCAGCACTGAATTGATTTTCTTTCATCAAGCTCACATTTTGTGTAGTATGACAGTGCTTTGCCTCAACATGTTGTTGAGGTCACAGATACTGTAAATGCCAGGCATAATATACGATGTGAGCTATATTGATGCAGATGTTGCTATAAAATTACCTGGCATCTTCAAATGGTGTGGTGTTAAGTGTTAAGACAGTTTTAAGTTGTCTCTTTTTCTGTCTCTATCGGAAAGCATTTAGCACCGTTGAGGTAACGTGGGTTTTGATTGACATCATTGTTCTGAGTGAGAAATGTTACCTTACATTATTCATGTAATACTGTAGGCGGCTTTGCAATGTCGCTCTCATTCTATGAACATTCGCTTTAACTTGACCTTGACTGAATGTGCGCAGGTTATTATTGGACTGATGGTTCACAGACAGAACAAACTGTCTTCATGTTTTTATTCAGAGTTACTTTAACTGCCCAAGGCGTTCAAGTTGACTAACAACTACATAACCAATGTCCTCCTAATAACCACTCCTCCAGGGTCACTCTCATCATTTCACACACAAATGCACGCACGTGCACACACACACACACACACACACACACACATACACACACATCTAACACCGTTAATGAGTCCTCTGGCTGCCATCAATATGTCACTGTTGCATCCCTGCTGATTTCTACAAGCATCTCCCCCAAAACATATGCACACGTGCACACACACATGCACACACGTTTAGATGTCTGCATGTTAAGCAGATCAGGAAATCATCAGTAGATCAGGTTGAGCAAGCACGAGAATGTGATGCTTTTGCCTGACAAAATGCAAGCTAAATAATAGTGAAATAGTCAAAGAAGAGTGTGGCTCAACATAGACATTTCTTCAGTGATGTATTTGTGACATGTACTGTACGAACTGTATGCTGTAAATTCGGTGCGTGTTGCATTACATGTCTTGACTTGAACTCCCTTTCAACTGACTATGCAACATTTTGTCCCACTTTGTATGACCCGCAAGGCAAGTGAGCTGCATGTGAGCGTGACTAAATGCACATGCTAAGGGCCGCCAGTCACGTGCCGAGCTTCCAGTTGAGGAAACGGCTAGTCACATCTTGCTGTTTGACAACAAAACAGTTTGGCCACAACATAATCTCAGATTGCCTCTTTAAAGGGAGCTTTCCAAATAGAGGTTTGTTTAAGGTCAAACGCCAACACCACACCGGCTCCAGTGATGCTATTACACGTGTCCTTTCTAAGTCCTTTCTAATACCTTCTCGTCAGTTTGATGGAATGTCTGTTCACTCATACAGCACATCGGTCCACGCATAAATTATGTGCTGGACTTCACATTAAAGTCTTTGAAGGGGTGAGAAGTTGGCTAACGTTTCACCCCCTTCGGTTTAACTTGCCTCAAGAGTCAGTCTGGAGAGCTTAGAAATTGTTGTGTTTCAGGCCGGTTAACCTAGTGTGTGGCCAGTAAGCGTCGTACTTAGCTACGGGCGTGGTTTAGGTGTGACGAATGCCCTACAGAGGTTAACGTAGGTGAGCAAAGTCCGTTTGTCAGTGGAAAAATAGGTTTACACTCCTCTCCCAACTTTTCTACTGCAAAAGTGGATTTAGGCTTTGCTGGTTCACAGGTTCGTCCAATCACCTGTAAAGTATTTATTTAATTGACGTTAGTCGTAGCTTACTAACACCAACATTGAGTCCTCAGATGCTTTGCTCCGCATAATGGACATAATGCGTTGTAGGTTGCAGGCTGGAATAGTGTTGTGTGGTGCGGTCCACTTTGTTTGTGTTTGCATTTACAGAGCCAGGACTGTGTAGGAACACCAGATTATTTTCGTGTTTTATTAATCATAATGTTTCCATCATTTACGACATTATGTAAATGCTTTTATCGTATGTGATTTACTGTACAAACACATATTACCTAAATTGCAATGTATGTAATACCGTAATAAATACTTAACAATACTTACAGTATTGTTCCAAAATATGGAAAATGTAAAAACAGTTGGAGCCACATTTTGTCTTCGCTTTAAAATACTGTATGATTTATTCAAAGTTTTCTAACAGAGCTGAAAAAGGCAAGAAGCCATACAGTATGTAACAAACTATAAAAAAAAGTGCTATATCCTGTACTATAAATGTCCAAATAATACTCCTAAAACCAGACATATTATGTAATAATATCCCATGCAATGGTGTAACAAGGCAACAGTGGACCCCAATGCAGAGTGATGAAAGCAGTATAATAATACACAAAAAAATAATAGCCTATTTTGAAGCACGCTGTTTCTAAATTTAACCCAGTTGAAATTGCAACAGTGAAATGCGCTGCAGGAGTAGCCTAGCATATAAGCATTTAGAGAGGTAGGCCGACACGCTCGCCCTTTGCCTTCATGCTCTCGATATTGCATTTCAGGGTACCTTTGAGGCATTAGCGATGTACCTACAGAATGTTTTGCTTCTGCAAGTGTATTGTATGTGATGACTGATTATCTAAAGGCAGAGAGGGATCAAGAGATCACAGTAGAGCCCTTCTAATATACCATTAAGCCATCTGAGCAAAAGCCAGTGTTGATCGTAAGCCGCCACAAGAGAATGATACAGAACACACAAATAAACAGTTATCTATCTGCTATTCCCTCTTTGGGGGTGGGACTTTATTCAGGTTTGTTTATGTTGAACACGAAGGAGGTGTAGACAGTAGCTTGACTGAACTATGCATTTCTGCAGGGGGAATCTTTTTCCCCAGCTCGCTGCAAATGCAGGACGGTCCCATTAAAGGCCCCTTTGCCCGTCCCTCTGTACCATGTTCTCCATTAAAAATGCCACGAAGGTTCTGATGTTTGGGGCAAAGTGATGAAACAACATGTAACTTCCGATATACAGTAGCCGCCATATAGGCCTCCGCCCCTACTGCTGTGCTGAGGATGTGACCAGGTGGACCAGACAGGATAGGCACGTGCACCAAAGATTATACCGAATGGACAATGAGCCTGAAACATGCCTGATTGGTGCCTATACAACAGTGGCTTTGTGTGTATGTGTGTGTTTGTGCGCGTGCCTGTCCGCACATGCATACGCATAGACACGCATATAGTATGTGTGTGTGTCTACAGTATCTGTGTGCGTTGCCATCCCAACAAATGCCATCACCACCAAGTTGATGTTGACTTGCATAAACCCACTGCTCTCCTTGATAGCTGCTGCCAATGAATGGGCCAGCGTGTCCCTGCACTGCTGTGAATGCTTCGTTACTGGTGAGCGTGTGTTGTCGTGCTTACTGGAAGGTGGATTCATCAGCTAGTAGCATTTCTGAAACTTATTTCCCAGCACCCTGGGAAGAGACTGCTTCAATACGTGCAACACAAGCCATATTTGAATGTAATCGCATAGTATAATATGTAAATACTGTATATAGTATAGCTTCTGTACATTTATTTATACACATTTCTCCTGTAACTAAGATGTTGACTATTAAAACACGCAGTTTCCACCTACAGTAATATATTCCTGACCATAACCTTATTTTTTTAATCTGACCGGGACTATAATGTTGTGCGTAATGGGTTCGTGTTCACACTCTGGATATTGTAGTCCTTGGCAGATCCCTTAAGCATTCTGTTGCATGAAACTTTCATATATCTGTATTTACTAAGGCTACTAAAGGTGTACTTTGTTTAGTATTTGTACTCTCAATATTCTTCAAGCCCTAGACAAAGTCTACAGACTAATATATATACATTTGTATAATGCCTGCTCATTAAAATATGTGCTTTTCGTCGAGGTATGAAACATTGTGATGAATGGCCTTCAGCTGTTTATCTATATGCATGATTAATATTGTACCTATGAAGCATTAATCAAAGGTTGCATTATATGGATTCACTTGTATGTTATAGAGCCCTGGGCCGCCACTTTATATGCTGGTATCCTTGGAGACAGCTAGGCCCCTGGTAACCACTAGCCTGGAACATAGCCCAGGAGTGAGACATCAGTGCAGCGTTAGTTCTCTATAGGTGAATGTACTGTAGTAAGCGGCCCACGTTCAATTAAACCCAGCCTCCAAACACACGCACGCACACACACACACACACAGCTCCTTTGAGGGCCAAGCCTACAGGTAATTAGGTTGCTGCCCGCGTGCCGTCTTCCACTGCAGTGTCGCTCTGATCGATACAGATGCTAGCATGCGACGCTAGCACTCTTGCGATGCTAACTGTTGTGTTGGTGCCGCAGAGAACAGACTCTGCAGACCCAGAATGGCCGATTAAAGGCCTCAATACGTCGTTCATTCACTGGGAACATAACCCATTGTGCTAATGGAGTTTGTGTCTGGTTGAGAGTGTAAACAAATGGATTATACAGGTATAAATAGAACATAGACTTTAAGATGCTCAACCAACAACAGAAGGAAGCAGACATCTTGACTTCTGCGCTACCATGAGCACCATAACAAGTTTATTTTATGTTCTACAGTAGCACATGGAGTCGTACCGATACTACAGTGTTCTGGACGCTGAGCTTCTGTGCAATGGTAGAAGGTTGTAGAAGAATAACTTTTGGTGAGAACCTAGTGATTTCTGTTAGTGCAGAGTGCTCATTTGTGGGCTAATATTCGTGACTGTAAACGTAATTGATCGCAGTTCCTGCGAAAGGGAACGTCCGGGATGTTTTCACATCCTCGGTTCCCTGAGTAAGGACCAGATCTATTACTGTTGCTGTGGTACGGTGCGTCCCGAGGCGCTCAGCAGCGAAAAGAGGACGTTGAGAGGGCACGCTGCTATTTATGCCCCACGGGGCGGGTCAGGGGCGCAGCTTTGACCTTTCAGCCTTTCGGCGTGATTGTATTTTTCTATTGGATTACCATGGTCACATGATCATGTACCATAAGTAATAGATTGCAGTTCCTGCGAAAAGGAACCATTGTTTGGTCGATACCTCAAATTGGTGTAAGGATGGGCTTTGATGAGAGACCAATTATGTGAATAATTACCATTGTTATTTAATATGGTTGTACATAAACACACACAAAAAGTACAATAAAAGTGGTGGCCCCCCAAATTACATCAGTGTCTCTGTGTGTCTGGGCACAGTGTTTGACCTGTGGATGTTTTGTGCCAAATATAGCAGCCAGTAGAAATCCATCTTCACCGTTGCGATCCATTCTCCGCACAGAGGTGGCTGTCCATAGTCTGTGTGTGTTTGTGTGTGTGTGACTGATTGTCTTGCCCCTCAAGCCCAGTATTTGTTGCCCTGGGAGACTCAGGAGTAAACAAACAGTTGTCCATCGGTTATGAATCTCTGCCAGCTCACACAGCACACAGACACCGGTGGTCTCTTGTAGACTGGACGCCATGCTAGCACCACAGTGTGCACAGTGCTGAGCTTTACTGTTTATCAATGGGGGCTGTAGTAAAACTAGTTCCTTTCTGATGATATAAAGTTACTTAATGCTACAAATGCGTATTACACATTTATGTAATTAACATTTATCTCGCCCTCAATATTTTGATACTGAAACTGATTGAATTGTTGTGCAGTACAGGTTTATAAGAAGTTTATATAGTTATTTAGTTTTATAAGACGTTATTGCAAGCTAATTGTATTCCAGAGTAATTAAATCAGTAAGAAATATAAATGTATTTTAATAATATTCAGTCATACAACTTCTGTTAGAAATATAAACATTTATTAAACTTCTAATGATTCTGGCAAAATTCTTACAATTACTTTAAATATTAATTTCACGCTGTAATTAGTAGTACAAAAGTGGGTTACATAAGCTAATACACTTTTTGCCAAATTCACCAAATATCACTTTGCATTTGGCTAGCTTGCCTATCTCTGGGCCAAATCTTACTGTACACTTAGCACAAAGCGGGAATGGAAATGTCTTTGCTAGTTTCGGACCGACAGACGGACATTTTCTCGTCCAGCGCGCACGTTGTTTACATAGCAAATGCACTTGCGCCCAGTTTAGTTCCGGTGGAGTGTTGGTCTAAACATGAGGTGTGGTCTAGAGCATTGTTGGTGCATCATTATTAATGCACCTATGGCATTGTTACACACACAGGGACGCACAATAGTCTTGATATCAGACCTGGCATACGAAACCAGTGTATGGTATCTATACCATACTTAGATGTGTCAATTATATATTTAATAGGTGTATACATGCATACTTATGCCCTATAACATCTAGCTCTAGATAAAATTGCTATTCCAACGTGTTTGTGAGTTTAGAATACAGTTATTCACATTTAAAACCTGTAAAGCATTAGTTTAGAGTTTAGTTGAAGACAAAAAGCACGTTCCATTCGAGGGTGCTGGCAGGAGAGGATGTAATAAATTATGTCATTATAACAACATGGAGAAATAGTTTAGAGAATATAAAAAATATAACTTTGGTTCTGTTATTTTTAGCAACTGGTACACACAGTAAAATATTGCTATAAAACCATAGCATACCATTGGTTATTGTGTAAATCAACCTTAATGTCTTTATTAATGTCTGTGGTACAGGGTTTGTTCCAAAGTTAGTTTAGGTGGGGGGGGGGGGGGTAGGTTTGCACATTCCACAGGGTCGTAAAGGGGTGACTCTGTGTATGGGCCTACATGTGACTCTTAGTATGGAGACCTGAAGTGAGGAATACATTTTAATGCTAACATGTATGTCAGGATGGAATTGTTTAATGCACGGGACCAAAGGATTCACTACACTATTTTAACATTAAACCAATTCATAAATGAATTGAAAGGTTTGACTATATCAACCTTTGGCTTTCGCTGTCATCTGTGAATAATGGAATCATTAAATATAGCAGTGTTTTCTGCTCCCAGAAGATGATGAATCCATTAGCAATGTCAGAGAGTCAACATATTCCTTGACAAGATACAGAGGTCATATGTGGGATGTCTTGACATGTGTTTTATATGCAGCTGCTTTTCATTGTTCATTTATTGAGTGTGTGACCTCCACACGGCCTTAAGGCCCACTAAGGTATTCAGATTTTAATCAACCACTCAAAACTTTCAAGATACACTAATCTTTTAACATCAACTGTTGTTTCACCTCTGTCTCAAAATCTCAATATTACCTTGTCTTGGCTTAGGGTAGACGCACAAATTAAAACTTTGAGCCTAAAATACTCATCAATGTTCAATGCAGAACTTTATAAAGTCTATTGAGGTCATCTTAACTGTTTCATCGTAGCAACAATAAAATACATAAACTCTTCTCTGCATTACTCTATATATATTTTAGTGGCACCTCTTTCACTTTGAAGAATAACTGATATGGGTACAACATTTGGAATATACATTTCTTGAATAATTCAAAGCAAGGTATTCACCTATGACTTTTCCCTCAGTATATTTACTTTAAAGATCTGTGGTGTTACAAAATATACCAAAGAGAAGAGAGAGAATATTATTGTTTAAAGTTTATTACTTGTTATTGCATTTGAACGGCCAGAACTCAGCAAAGTGATGAATTATCTTATTATATTAATATTGTTGTGCGTGACTAACTGCCATGGAAATGCTAATACCCCGAATTGTCCACAAGTAAACACTTTGAGGGATGCTCGACTTTTCCCCCGTCGTTCTATTCATCCTGTGCAGGGCACATTTCTATCCCCGTTGATACAGTGAACGACTTCATTTGCCTGCAGTTGAAATGACTAACCGAGATCTGATTGTTGTTGTCCAATTGAAGTACGCTCATCGTCCTCTTGTGCCATTCATTTGATTGCACAACATTGTTTCCTGTGTGAGCTGCGTCATTTGTCTAGCGTAATACCACTGTTTCTCCTGAAAATCTAACCCATTTTCATGCCTGTAATCATCCTCGACCCAAGTGCGTACAGAATAATAAGGTGTAGCTGGGGATGAATATTTTATCTAACTATCAAGCAATGAATACGTGCCGACACTACCTTATGTAAAAGCCGAGGTTTGTTGTGCCTCAAATGGGCTTTGCCACCACCGTGAGAAATGGGACTGTTCAAACTTGGACAAAGCCATCATTGTAACAGAGTTAGCAGGTCAATCACCTGAAGACACTTGTGTATTAAAAGCACGCTGGCATGCGTGTACTTATCTCCAAATGAATACTTAACGGTATATCTAACAGTTTATATCTAACAGTGTATTACAGGTGATCTGTGTTAACGCCATACCTGTGTGTTCTCTATGTATGTACAGCACAGACACAAATGTTATAGGCCAACATATTGTGTCACCGCTATATAAATGTTGCAAGTATTGCATGGTGCTATATGCATTCTGACATACAGTATCAGCAAGATGGATAAAGGAAAGGCCCTTTTTTTCCACATTATGTGTTGTTTTATTTGTTAAATCCTTTAGCCATTTTATATTCCTTATGCTGTTTATTTATGTATTTTCTTCTGGGAAGCACTATTGTGCATGTATTTCCTCTCTGTAATTTAAGCACTTTGAACTGCAATTCTTGTTTCTGTTATTTGATGTTTTCTGCTTTATGAAGGCGATAAGCGGGGGAGGGGCAAAGTCATGCAGTTTCTTTATTAATTATATACAAGACAGGCATCAGTCAATGTAGTAATATTGTCCCAGTTCAATAATGTATGTTTTTTTAAGACAATTATGATTCGTATTTCTTTCCCTGTCCAGTACCTTGAGAGCTTGGTGATATACTGACCAAAGGGTTTGTGTTGTGGAGGAGGCTTGTGCCCAACTAGTCAAACAATGACAGATGTGAAATGATCATAGCGTAAAAATATATAGTTGCGACCTCTGTAGTTATACAGTTTCTGATATGACAGAAATTGGACAAATTAAGTTTAACTAGAGTTATAACTCTTTTTTTTTTTTTTTTTTTTTTTTTTAATTTATTTTTTTTTGTTTAATTATAATGAATTAGATTAAGATTTAAAAGCAGGTACAATTGTTAACTTTTCCCCTGAAGCATATACATTAGGTATTAAAGTATCTCTTGTCCTAGTAAAGAACAAACAAATAGTTTTCTTAAAGTTTACATGAAGACACGAGGTACATTGTCCCAGACTTGTTTCGCAGAGCCAGTTTGTACATGAGTAAAGTCCACAGTGGGTTAGAGTTCATGGCCTACTGACAGGTCTGTGTTATTGTGCTGCATTCGTAATGCTATTCTGTTTCTTTACGTGGACTTTGTGGGTGTTATCTTTATTCCTAATGAAGGAATGCTTATTTTCTTCTATTATATGGAAAAGCCACATGGTCCCACTGATTTCATTCTGTATTCTACGTTGCACGCATTCTTCCTTGAGTGTCCTTCCTGGCTTTAAAATTCTCAAAGTTGTGAGACCCCCTGTTTGATATGATAACACCCCTTTAACTTTGAACCACAGTGAATGTAGCTACCGTGAATCAAAGACTTCTTTAAAGCTCCCCATTTCACGCTAGAGGAGACTTTCCCCTGCCGGGTGATTTCACAGTAAACCTCCATATGCCCCCATAGCCGACGCTGAGAGGAAAAGCGGGGAGAGTTGGGAAAAAACCCCATACTATTATGTTGCTGTTGGAACGGGCCGGATCCCCTGAACTTTCTCTTATTGGAAGGTTTCAGTCTGACAATTGCAGTGTAGCAAGGGTCCCTTCACATTACACACTGATTCCGTTTCATGGCTCTGCCTCGCTTCTCTCAAGCCTCTCTGTTCCCATTCTTTCCTTTTATCTGTGCCACGTTGCTTCTCTTCCCTACCCACACCTATTCTCGCAGTCCTTCTGTGCCATCTCCCATTTTTATTTATTTTTTGTTTTCTCAGTTACTCACCTTTTCCGCGTTTGCGCTCATGGCTTCCAACAATCTATTACTGTACTTCACCTCTGCAAAGCCATCCTTTTCCCCAGTCACTTGAGGAGGCGTTTCTGCGCTGGCATGTTTTTCCTTTGCCGTAATTAGGACCCTGGGATTTGTTCTCTTTGATTTCACGAAGCAGTGGAACTTATCTACATTGATTCACTGAACAAATTAATTTTCTTTTCGCCAAGACACACGCACGCGCGCTTGCACACTTGAGCGAACACAAATTCACATAAAGTCAGCCCATCCAGAGAGTTTAATTCACTAAGAGCCACATGGTCAGGGGGACGGTAGTGTGACATCCCTGACCTGGATGTGGGTGGAGCTTAATTAGCCTTGATAAGCCTCACCTGGCCAGGGCATTATAAGAGTGCTTCCAGCACACTATTCACTCTCTGACTCTCCTGGCACCACACATGCCATGTGTTGTTTGGTTTTGTTTAGTTGGCATGCAACACGCACCACACATAGTCAGTACATACACTTACAGACATCCACACTTCATTGTGTGTTTCTGTTAATCTATGTTAGCTTGGAGATTTGAGTAATGTTTAGTTTATGGCCTTTGAGCCAGGCTGTAACAGTAGGTTTTATGACTCCTGAATAGAATTCACATAAACGGTAGCCACTCACAAATGTAAATTACAGTATATGGCCTTCAACAGTAGGCCCCCCCAATCACCCACCTGTCTAGGATTTTACCACGCCATTGTCCCTATCATTGTGTCCTTTATTCTAACGTGTGGCGCTAATCGTCACAGTCGGCTGTAGAAGAGTCATCTGTGCTCCACCAGTTTATTGACATGAGCAATCCCCAGCAAAGCCAGGAACTGGGGAGCCTTAATGTTGGTTGTCTATAGGCTGTTTTATAGGCTTTCTTCAGTAGCCTTGTGGTATAGGAGCGGTCGTCTCATTGTTGGACTGTACAGAACTACACTTGATCTCAAACCCACTCGTGTAACACTATAACTGTATCTACTTAGCTGTCAATCTCTTCTCAACGTTCTTATTGGAAGGGCCGTTAGTGCCGAAGGTATTGCTCTGGGGGGAGGGGGGGGGGGGGGTTTTAACAGCTG
>JAODLL010049157.1:0-19631 GCA_026546735.1 Forbesichthys agassizii
TCATAGTTTGTATGTGTTTATATTAAGCCTCTACATCCTTTAATGACATGTTAAGACTAAAATTACTGATTTCCCTTATCCCTTTAAAGACAGGCTTTTCAAACTATGATTTATTTAACTACCAGGACACATATTTGCCTCTCCAATGGCATTGGGTTTGTTGATAACATTTTCAAGTTGATCCAGTAACTTTTCCAGTGCTGGGGGTCAGGCATCTTTTAGAGGGTACAGTAAAGGTACAGTACTTCTATCCCCAAACTTGAAAATGTGACCTTAGACTGTGCTGCCCTAGTATTCATTGCAACACAGTTGCAGTTAATCATTTACTCTACCATACCTGCCAACACTCGCAATATTAGGCATCTTTATTGGGCATCTCCCGCTGTGCTACTGTTATTCTCCCAATTTCATATTGATACAAAATCATATTGGTGTTTCTCAGTTAATGTGTCGTGGAGCCTGGCAACCCAACACAGAGGCAGAGGTGAGCATGGGCAAACAACCCTGTGTCTGACGTGTGTCATTGCCTCAACGCGATAATGGTACCGCTGCACTCTGAAACCACCTGGAGCCCATTTTTAGTTTGCGTTGGTACGATGGGTTTTCCCTGCGCTGCGCAGAGCAAAGCGCCGGCTGCTCGCGTTGCAACCAGCTCGCGCTGCACTGCATGTTTTGGTGCATGTTTGGGTGAACATTATGTGATTTAACAACTTTAGTGTATTTCGGTAGGCTATTTGAAGGTCTGCCTCTTTTTCATAGTCACATGTTGGCATGTATGCACTACTACACACAATTAATTGTGGACCTAGTTCTAACAGAAAGTAAGAGAGACAAATTGGTGGTATATATATATGGGAAACAATCAATACATTTATAAAAATGTGCTCGATGGCAATTTAGGAAATGTCACGGATGGACAGAAATGAGGCACACAGTATATATGCTATATACTGATTTTAATAAATAGCTGTTTAAAAACTCAAAGTTGAATGAGGTGACAAATTGTGGCTCCACGTTACATGTGTAACTGTCTGCTATCCCGTCTCATGTCAGAACCAGTTCTTCATCAGCTGCGCTGATAATAGGACTGTGTACAACAAGATCGGAGACGCCATCATCGAGCGGATCCTCAGATCACATAAGTACTATATTTCTCTTTTGTTTGTGGAAGTTCATTGTTATAGAAGAATATGCTTGCATAGTGGATATTGCTTTAGTATTTGTATAGTTGCACACAGTGGACTTTGACTAATAATATAACTGTTTACCTGTTCCAATGTACTCATATCTACAGTAAGGCAATATACTTTATAGACACCTAAATCAATATTAATGTTATAAACAGTGTTTACCTTAGACAATGTCCTGTTGTTTGAGTCTCGGTTTGTATGTGTTTGTGTGTATTCACAGGGAAGGTAAGAAATACCGTGTGTATGTGGTGACCCCCCTGCTTCCTGGCTTTGAGGGCGACATCACCACAGGTGGAGGAAATGCTCTCCAGGCCGTCATGCACTTCAACTACAGGTGAGTCGCAACAACAGCTTGGCTATAAAGCCGCGCTCACACTAGACAGCAGACGTTGTTTCTCTCCTTTTCAGTAAAAGCGAGCAGTCACGATTATTTGACAAATATCAGCCAATCAGATGATCTTTTGTTGCAGGTTGAATGTTCCAAAACCTGTCAACAAGATACAAAGTTGGTCATCTGGTGTGTGAACCTTGCTTAAAGGCAAGGATCAATCATTCTCGAGAACGCTTGCTAAATTTGAACTCAAATCAAAACAATATTTATCCGCACCCTCCGTGGCGCCTCACTGCACATTGAAACGCATTGTTAAGCAAAACTTAGTAATACGGCTTTGTTGATGTGAACGGTGTTCGCAACTTTGTTTATGTTCCTATTTACGGAGCCAGGGCTGTGTAGAATTGTCAGATACTTTTTTCAACACAGAACGATAAGATAGTGGTGGAGACGGATTTCAAAACTCCAAGTGAAGTGTCCCAGGTCGTTTGTCAAACAATTGTATATTTAATTAGTCGAAATGGTTGGTGCATATTATCAGGTATAAAACAGTTTGAATTGTAGTTTAAAGTTAACAAAAAGTTACTATAAGGCAAGTAGCATAGATACATAGAATATTACCCAAAATACAGCATACCATGGTAGAATGATCAAAACAGAAAGCAGAGGAAATGAGACAGAGAGCACACCCAGTCAGTTGGTCCATGGAAACACCACCAAAGAAGCCCCACATATCATAAATGGGCAATGTGGGGTACAGGAGAGAACTGTGGGCTGGCACTGCCTATTGTCTAAGTTCTATTGGCTAACTTATGTTGATAAGGGAAAGTCTCACATAGGTGAGTTACAGACGTCTTGGCATCGGCCCCCTGCAGTGTGTCCCACACTGTATCTTGGTCATCTGTCAGGCTAACAGACCTGAGAGGTAATTGTGTGTTGGGGGTTTGTGTTTTAAGGAAGTTACAACAAAGGCTTGGCTGGATGCAAATGGAGGGAAACACCTTAAATGTATATTGGAGGGCAGGAGGGCTTGCTGTAAGGTCTAAAGGCTTGTCTGCTCTGAATTAATTAGCTGCCCCCCTTCTTCTGGGGGATAGAATACATCAATTAGTCTGGGGAACAAATAGTGGACTTCATGTAGTCTTACTAGTAATCTTCTGTGATATGAAGATAGTACATTGCATAATTCATTAGTAGATCTAAGGGCTTATCTTTAATAATAACTCTAATTAATATAGGTCATAAGGTTCAGCCAGCCATTCGAATACACCAAAAGTGAAATGCAAGGAGATATTTGGTGAATTTTACATAATGTGTATTGGCTTACAATTAGCTTGCAATACCGACTTTACCTTTTAATGGTGAAAACGGAACACTGTTATTTTGAAGTTTAGTTTGGTTGTTAATGAGCCCCCTCTGTTTATTCTCTTCTCCTTCAGAACCATGATCAGAGGCGAGTACTCCATCATCTCCCAGCTGAAGAAGGAGAGTAAGTACTCAGAAGAGAACAGAAGGTGGCTCTGTTGTCTGTAGTCACCAGCATCACCATACAATTGTTTTCTCCTCCCCACAACCTCCAGTGGATGACCAGTGGATGAATTACATCTCTTTCGCTGGTCTGAGAACCCATGCCGAGCTGGAGGGTCGTCTGGTCACTGAGCTCATCTACGTCCACAGCAAGTTGCTCATTGCAGATGACAACACAGTCATCATCGGTGTGTTGCTTGTAAATCATGTACATCATTCATTCATACAGTATATAACTACGTGTGTATATGTGTATACATTACCTTAGTATGAAGGTAAACATTAAACTACAACAGCATGGTTAAGGATGCAAGAACACACAATATCTCTGAACTTATTTATTCACACCAACATAACCCTGGGTACTGTATTTATATAAGTATATCAACTGGTAAATCCAGCTCCTTCCTATGATTCAGCTGAAAGTGACGATGATTGAATATGTTTTTATCTTATTTTATTGATAAGGTGGAACCAATCAGAGCCTCTATTACCACAAATACCTCTTCAGAGGTTCCTCACCAACAACAACATAGGCTGCATCCGAATACTCAGTATAGACTACCTTTGGTGAAGTACCTACTACCCTACCGTTAGTCTAGTACGTTCTATGAGTAAGCGAGCGAGTCGTAGGGACACAATTCGGATATACTCATCTGCCATCTCACCTGTCCTTTCACCCAGATATTTGCTGCCAAAACTCACCTCAATAGCGACATATAAAAATAAAAAAAAACGACTTTATATCTACTCATATTAAATTGTCTTTAATTTGGAGTGATAGTATGATTATGATACTTACATTTGTACATGCCGCACCTTCGCTGCTTGTTCCCGTCATGTTATATTTCATTTACCACTATTTCTCTTCTTCGATTTCTTTTTCTGGATAGTGTCCAACTGACTTATGGGATAGCGTAGTGTGGAACGTTTGTATACTACGGAGGGAGAACGCCACTCGACTACTACCAACTGCTTACTGAGTATTCGGACATACTACTAATTGTGACGTACTGCTTTTTGCCTACTATATAGTAGACAAGTATGGGTATTCGGATGCAGCCATGGTCTTGACCAGTTTTATCCCATATTCTTGTCCGAGCTTTTAGAATCAGTATCACAAATTAAACTGTCTACCAGCCTTCTTGAATACCTAGTTTCTACTGAAAGTAATGGAATCTGTTCACTTTCTATTTTTAACAGCTCCTTGTCTACTGGCTGTGTCCCTGATTATTTAAAAACTATAGACTAATTTCAAAATTACCTTTTATATTTAAAGATTTTAGAAAAAGTAGTGTCCGATCAACTGCTCTATGCACTGTAAAACAAGTTCCAATCTGGTTTTAGAGTGTATCACAGCACTGAGACTGCCCTGCTAAAGTCACCAATGACCTCTTAATGTCTGCTGAAGATGGCATGTGCTCAGTTCTTGTACTCCTGGATCTTAGTGCTGCATTTGACACTATTGATCATAACATGTTGATAGACAGACTGAGGCACTGGGTGGGGATTTCTGGCGCAGCTTTAGAATGGTTTTTAGCATACTTGTTAAACAGGACGTTCTGTGTTTCCATAAAAAAATATTTCTCCTCATTTAGTTATGTTAAATATGGTGTGCCTCAGATGTCGGTCTTGGGACTTATATTATTTTCACTATATATGCTGCCCCTTGGACATATTCAGAAGCATGGTGTCGCTCTTCATGTTTATGCTGATGATACACAGATCTACCTGCCCGTCAGATCACTAATCCACAGACCCTGGAATGCTAAGTTCACATACTAATTGCCTCCGTGATGTAAAAAATTGGATGTCAATATACATTACCAAATCACACCTGTTTTAGCTTCCTTACACTGGCTCCTGGTATGTTTCAGGATAGATTTTAACATGTTATTGATTACTTTTAAAGCTCTCAATGGTCTCTCTCCTGGTTATATCTGTGTGTGTATATGTGTATATATATGTGTGTGTGTGTGTGTGTGTGTGTGTGTGTGTGTGTACTTATGTGTATATACTTATGTGGAAAAATGTTAGGGGTATGAATACTTTGGCAAGCCACTGTATAAAACACCTCTTCTTCCATTGCTCCTTCAGCTCTGCCCTTCCAAACTGGCCAAGGCTGGAATAGTGTGTTCTGTAACACTTTGTTTTCCCTTTACAGAGCCAGGCCTGTGTAGCAATACCAGGTTCTTCTTTTTAGTGCATTCAGATCATTTACAGCTAGCGGACCATGTCATGGACATATACAACACATACATACACCTTGTATGTACAGTCAGCCTGCTGCTCTAAAAGCTTGTAATAATGTGCTCTTACACATTCTCAATTTGGCCTGGTCACACACATACCATGCGTTATTGCCTAGTGACAGTTATAGACGCCTCAATTCTGCCACCTGCTGGCCAATTAGGAGTTACTTTCACATTTCATATACGTTTCAGAATTACAGTATCTCTTCATGTTCTTTGTAATGCCTTTGGGAAAAATGTGATTTCAACATACATGACTACAATGTTGTGACATTATTAAATTGACAGTTATGTAAAAGACATGTTATTTTTTACCTATATGTGTGTGTTAAAGGGAGTAAATAATGCAGTTTAACTCATGTCTCATCCAGGTTCTGCCAACATCAATGACAGGAGCATGCTGGGAAAGCGTGACAGCGAGGTAGCAGTAATTATTGAGGACTCTGAGACCGTTACTGCAGTGATGGACGAGAAGGAGTACCAGGCAGGACCCTACGCACTGCAGCTGCGCCTCGAATGCTTCAGGTGTGTATGTGTGTGTGTGCGTGTGTGTGAAATGTATTTATTCATAAATGGAGAATGTGTAGTCTTGGTATATTATATATCCACAAGCTGACATGTCAGCATACCTTACATAAGAGTTTTTTGACCCCTGCTCTCGCTCAACAGAACTATTCTGGGAGCTCACACTGACTCCAGTATCGACCTGTCTGACCCCATCAGCGATCGTTTCTATAAGGAGGTGTGGATGACCACAGCTGGGAGAAACGCCACCATTTACGAGAAGGTGAGGTGAAATGAAAACATGAGGTATAGAATTTTAAGACTATTGCTTTGGCTTGTTCATCCGACAGTGTGCCGTATAGCAACCTATTTCAGCATCCTGATTCGTCAGATTGCCTGTCAATCACACTCTGGCGAAAGTTCAATTTTGGACACTATAAAGCCTTTGAGCTATTTTATCTTAATAGGGAGCTCTTCAACGTGATTCATGTGATGTGTACATATGTTTTTATCCCTTGCTTAAACTCTAGGTGTTCCGATGTCTCCCATCCTCGTTGGTACGCAACATGTTGGAACTGGAACAGTACCAGTCCAAACCAGGCCTTGCTCAGTCAGACCCAGACCACGCTCAGGAGGAGTTGCGTCGAATCCGCGGCTTCCTAGTCCAGTTTCCTTTGGATTTTTTATCTGAGCAGAACCTCATGCCATCTGTCGGAACCAAGGAGGCCATGGTCCCCACTGAGATCTGGACTTAAGACCCAAGAAACACTACAGACATACAGTATCTCTGGTCTCAACATGCTCGTAGGATGGTGATGTCAGATGGTTAGGACTTATTTAATGTAATGAAGCTGGCATTTACACCTTGGTTAGAGTCAGACCTATGTGATATGTCATTGAAGAACAGAAAGTCGCATCATGAGGACTACAATGAAGACTATAGAAGATTATGGGATGTATTTAACTGTGGCCATAAAGAATAGACACTGGGACATTTAGAAATGTAGTTTTTTTTCCCTGAAACTAAGCCGGCTGCATCCTAACCTGAAGACTACAAATAACAACAATAATGTATCGTAAAAAAATTCAACGAGTACTATAACTTGGTGACAGGTATGTATGAATAATCAAATACAGAAATCATTGCTTTTAATGACTCAATTAACAATGAGAGTTGGATCAGCTCAACAATCTGGAACGTTGGTCATTCCTCAAATGTGTCTTAAATCTACAAAGTATAAATTCCATGCCAAAATGATTATAAGGAAAGCAGGTTTTCAAAGGGATGAGATTTTTTGATATTATGATGCTCATATTTGATTCTTGGTGGCAGCCAAACAAAATCACAGTAGGGAAATTTCAGACAATTTAGGACAACAACACTATTTATGAGCTTGGTGATCAATATACTGCAGTATAAATCTGTTAAAGTATAATACAGCAATGCTTGTGGTGTGCCAACATTACAATACTCATAAGGTGCTTTTAGTGTAACAGTACCAATGCTGTATACATTCATCTAATGCAAGCTTGGACTAATTAGTTTAGTATTGTGCTTACGTAAGACATATACTGTGGAAATTGCTGTAAATTGCAACCCAGGAACGTAGTCACCTTCTGTTTGGGTTATAGTTCCAGTGTCATGCCACATAACCATTCTTATTTCTGAAAACCATTCAGAAATGAATTTGTCATTTGAGAGTCATTTGTATTATTTTGAGGACAGTAAAAGAAGATTTTTTTAAAGTACTGTATATCTTTGCGCTTAGTCAATGTTTGTCTTTTTAAGACAATCTGCCTGTTGCATAAAGGAAAAGTTCTAGTAGAGTTCAAAATGTTTACATTAATATATACTAATTTTGGTAGAAACTCATGAAGTTAATATACATATACATATACCACAGAATGATATATATATTCCATGTCAAACAATTGATGTGAATATGGTAATACGTATTTTTTAAATAGTTCAGATGATTTCTATGTGAAGTTAATTGCATTCTAAGCATGAATGGAAGACAGTAGGCTTCAAATATTCAGCTTCAAATATCTAATTGTTAATTTTAGATTATTGGTTTTTAATAATAAGGCATTTCTTATTTTACCAGCAGAGGGCACTTTCTATTAAAATATGGTCTTAGTGTATGTTTCATGTTCTTTGATTTTAGTTTAGTTTGTTAAATAATGCTGACTGGGTTGAACTACAGTAGCTAAACCTACAGTACATAGCTGTCTTATTATGCCTGCTTGTGTACAATTATTCCTGTGTGGCTACTTGGGCAGAGCTGTTTCTGTGTTGTGCAGGCTTGTCTAATAGTAACATTTGTTTGGTAATGATGATGCTGTTTAAAGCAAGTTTAAATGAAGTCTAAGAAGGATACAGAAATAATGACATGGAAATATACACATTCAGAACCTTTTAAACTAAGGTAACCAGCTCCAAAATAAGAATACTTAGTGTAATTACTATACATTTTTCTGCAACTTCGTCAGAAATATTACAAAATTCAGATAACATTTTACAGATCTTTCTATAATATATATGCCATTCCAGCAATATATTTAAACTTGTTGTAATGTGTTGGCTGTTAGCCAGCATCCCACATTTCAAGGAAAAGATTTCTTATTGCCAAAACAGACTATGTCCCATCAAGTTTGACACAATTTTCTATATTACTATAAATCATTCAAAAATGTTAATATGAAGTAAGCATGCAAATTGCTGTACATTTGTTTTTACACTTGTGTTGCTTGAATTGGGGAAGAAACTCATAGCCATTGCTTTAGTTTTAAATGTGAATGAAACATAATAACCTGGGGAAAATAGTTTTCTACAAATCAGTAGAATCCATATCCAGATAAAATGATTAGTATGGTTAGCTGTATTATAAAAAACAATCTCGTTGTAAGATGTCTGCATCTTTTTATGATTATACTTTACTACAATATACTCTAGGGCTAAAATGCTGACATTGCTATTTTCGCTGAAGATGTTAAGTCAGTTTGTTCTGTTTATCCTTCCATTTTAGTGGTAAAAGTTATCTTTATCCACTTTTTTATATAATTTTACTTCTCCCTGTCTGCGTATGCATGGGGATATGCATGTTTTTGTACTTTTTACAGGTTGAGCTACCATTTCTTCATGTGCACTTGTAACACTTTCTGTAACTTATAATTAAAATCGCTAATATACACAACTGTTGTTTTGGCTCTCAAAGTTCCTCTTTGTAAAATAACATTTGTATGTTAACAACCACTAAAACTCAAGTTTCTGATCCTTTCTAGTATTAGTGATAATTATTTTGTTGTGTTGATGTTTTTCGAAGTAAATTAACTAATATCTCACGAATTCCCTCAGCGCCTACAAGAGCATCCACCCTGCACACAGAATAAAAATGGTTATTAAAAAGGCCTTGTGGTGCTACGAAGAACCATCACCTAATAAAGAACAATATTATGTAGTATGTTTCTACGTGTACTGTATGTCATAGTTCTTTATGGAACCAAAAATGGTTCTTCTGTGGTATCACTCTGAAGAACCATTTTCTGTTACAGTTAGCACCTTTTTTTTCTGTGTGTGCAGCTTGGTTAATGTTTAATGTGTCAAATCAATGGCAAAGGTTTTCTATAGAATTATATAGGATGCCGTTAATTCCAAATATCTCTGCCATATTGGCTTTTGAACAACAAAATAGCAGTCACGCCCACATGCGTCTAGTTTGCATTGCGGTGACAAAAACACAATCAAAAACAAATCAAGTTTGGTAGACTATTGACACCAAATTCCCGGTATATTTACCGGTATGGGTTCAAATGTGACTAGTACCATACCCGACCATTATCTTCACCAACAGAAGCTATGTGCACACATGTATGGACTTGTCACTCTCTGAATAATTTCATGGCATTGATTATTAGGTCTGGAATACATTACATTCACAAGCAGGCTATGCCATGATGTCTTTGCTGTAGTAACAAGTTTACAGTAATATATTGACTTGATTCGTATAGTGGTTATACAGTATATTGAACTAATGCATTGTGGTCAAGGGATGCAATCCACTCGTGGACCACATGGGGGCAGTTGGTGGGCAGCATTTGTACGGTGGGCCGCAATTGGCCCGCGGACCGCCAATTAAATAGGCCTGCTTTACGCAAGCATGCTTCTTTCACAACGGAAGATGTTGCAGTTTAATATAATATAATATAATATAATATAATATAATATAATATAAAAGTACTTTATCACAGGAGGAGATACGTTAAAAATAACGAATAGATCAAATGAAAAAATACAAGGAAAGCACCAATACCAAACTGAAATAAAGACTGCCGTACTACACTTCATTATTGAATGTCATAGCCTTAATACAGGAAGTATTAGAAAAAAAATTAAAAATATATTTTTGCCATGAGATACCTTAACAACACATTGTTTTGAAAGCAATGTTACTATGCTATATGCCTAAGTCATAAACAAGTGCACACATGAATTAATCATAATACATAATTGCCTAGGAGGTGCAGAGGAATTCATGAAAATACATGAATGCAGTTATTTGGCAGACTATAGCTACTCTTTCTCAAGAAATTCTTGTAGCCCCGCCCCCTATGTTTGTATATCTTCAAAGGGGCGTGTTTTGGCAAGACCGTTTCGCCTCTTTCTATATTAGCCAGGACTGAGAAGGCTGAACACAAGCAACAGCAGCACTCATCACTATAGATCTTCAATCCTGTCTGTAAGCTGCAAACATGGACAGGCAAGAGGGGATGCGTGCGGCTCTGGTTCACTTTATGCGATCGATGATGAGTCTTTTGCTGTGAGTTGCAGTCAAGGGCACATTCGCTGTGTTTAGTGGGTCTCAGACTCCCCTGTGCTTGAGTGATAAAGAGGAGACTGAGGAGACAACAAACGAGTCAAAGCCGTTGACAGGGTCGACGTGCCGGGACTTGTTGGGGTCTTATAGTGGCTCTTCATCCCCATCATGGCGAGCGACTCACCAGCTCGGAGTTTGGACGAAATTGACCTGTCTGATTTGCGGGTAAGCGGGTCAATTGTTTTATTATCTGAAACAAACTGCTGTGTGTGTGTGTGTGTGTGTGTGTGTGTGTGTGTGTGTGTGTGTGTGCGCGCGCGTGTGTGTGTGTGTGTGTGTGCGCGCGTGTCTCTTTGCACCTGAGAGCGGTCCATGAATAGAAACCAGCAAGACAGCAGCTCAGAGGCAGGCCTCCACAGTGGCAAATTATATCTCTAATATCTCTAATTATTCATAGTCACGTCATGTGCACGTGTTTATTTAAGGCAGTATAGCATATTTATATTAATATAAAATTGACCTTATTATGGTTGTAATAGTGCTTACCTGAATACAGGTGTGCATGTGTGCGCGCCATATGTGCACGCGCGTGGTCACTAAATTACTCTATACTGTGCAGTAGTTTCTGTAATAGTTAATAGCCATAATGCGGACAGCATAATTGAACCTGTACCACAGTGCTGGTAAAAAGACAGTTTGTTAATGCGTGTGACACACACACGCGCACGCACACGCCATGCGCTGGCACACCAATATGCATGTGGACAGTTCTACATTTGTATGCATGATTATTTGCCTTTTGTATGCGTTGTTGTCGTGCGTGCTACCTGTAGTCTGTCTACTGTCAAGAATGAATCCCTACACTAGACTTCTTTTGTCCATCCTGTGTGCAGTAGCCACATGCTTGCATCAGGCACAGACAGACAGACAGACAGACAGATACAATTAATACATAGTCACTGGTCGCTGCCTGTTAGTCCTACTGTCCGACTAAAGGTAACTACATTAGCATGGCAATGTTGTCACTCTGCATGGGTGTCTGTGGCTGTCTATCTGTCTACACATCTATCTGTCTACCTCCATGTCTAGCTATCTGGCTCAGTGGCTATCATGCTGCCGATTGCTCGTTTGTGTGAAATGCAGTGTGTAGCTACAATGGATCAAACATTATTATGAAAAACAAGCTCAATTACATTATTTTACTCTTTATAATGAAAGCATTCTTTGTATACATTCATATCAGATAACCCTTTGATGATATGCACAAAAATACAAGCTCTCTCCCCCTTCCACCCCTCTCCACATACACAACCTCAGTCACCGATCAGATGAGTGTACAGTCAACCTCTGGTTTGGCTAGACAGGAAGTAGGTCATCTGTCCCGGGGGGTTGTTGTTGCAGTGACACACACGCACACGCACACGCACACACACACACACACACACAGACAAAGCTGGGTAGGAACTCGTGATGCGTGATGAGAGAAGTGGTTTGCTGTCTCTGCAGTTTTACTAATTTCTTCTCTTGTCTTTCTGTAACTCTTCTCTGTGACACATTATGGTGTTTCACATCAGCCTGTGGTCTGGTCTGTGTGGTACACTAGGAGGCAACGCACACACACACACACACACACACAGGTCAGAGGTGTCAACCGCATGCATGTCTATCCAGTCAGATGGGGAACAAGCAGGAAAGATGTTTGCGAATGCATTCGTTGCACACGCGCACGCACACGCACACTGGCAGCAGATACATGTGGGGTGCAGAGTTGTGTGTGAGATCCAGGGTGAAAGGGAGATCAGGTAAGGATAAGGGCATTGTGGCGATGCCACTGAGATAGGGAGACATTCATAATAGTATTGTGTATTTTAATGTGTATTTATTGACACGTTTTCATTGTGTTTCGGCTGCTGACTTGATGAGAAGAAATAATCTAGAGACCAAATCAACATGCGACACAGACAGGGAGTTAAAGGTGTCATTGTGCGAGATGTGACCAGCAGCTAAAGAGGTCCCTCACCCTCGCCCCTCCCATTCCCTTCCCCCCCGCCCCCCTATCCCAGTAAAGTCGCATTCCTCAGCCCCTCACTGCAGACGCCATAGTAACGGGGCCGCGGCGGTGCCTTAGGCTTACACTGGGCTTATTCATCAATGGTCTACATACTGTATGCTGGCTGTTGCAAACAGAACCCCCCACGCCACCACCACACACCTCCCATCCCCCAAACGGCCTCCCTGTCGTTGCCTGCCTGTTGACCTATTTCCTTCCCCTCCAAGTCACAGCCACCGCCACAGCCAAGTATGAGTGGGGAGACATGTATGTTGGCACTACGCATGCATTGGTCTGGGTCTGTGCTGTCTGTGTTTCGTATTTAAGCCAGCGCAATATTGTGCTTGAAGGCTAAGCCGGTTATTACACTGCAGTAACTGTAGTCGTAGTAACGTTACTTGGTCCACAGCACAAATAATTAAGTCATATTTTTGTGCTTTAAATTAACAGATTTTCAAGTGAAGTAAAAATGTATAAGAACACAAACATTATGTATTGATTTTTTCTTGTGTACTGCATATGCATGTATTGCTTGTGATACTGTTAAACAGGTATTTATTGCACACACTATTCAAGGAAAATAATTTACATTGTAATTTAGTCATAATTGTGCTGCCGTATGTCAACCAATAATAATCTCCCCTTAATGCTGCTATGTGCATCCAATCAGAAGGGATGCATTTTATGTTCTGTTTGCATTACTGTTACAATGTTTACTGGAACATATTTACTTTTAAACAGCACACATACAGATCTTTCTTGATTTGATACCAATAGTTTACTTTGCAGGTTTACAGTTCATTGTAACATGACATCAAATGCACGATTAATTCAGATCTTTGGCACATTCACAGGCTTCAGTTTTGGTTTGCGTGCGTACTTTTTTTTTCCTCTTAACAATGGGTTGGATTAAAATGTTGAGCCTACTAAATTATTCTGTGTTAAAATGGCACATGACTTCCAGTAGTGAGTGTTTATACTGTACATAGGCAGGATCTACTGCCTCTTTGCTGCAGGGAATATGTATGTTACAATTAGTCTTATCTTGTTGTCACAGCAGAGTATAGGCTAAACATAAAGCAGAACAAACAGATTCGTGTTTAATATTTAATGAAATGCAAAACAAAGTACCACAGACTACATACAACATTATAGGCTACTTGTTCGGTATAACCACAATATCAGATGGATTATAGCATACACACATGCATATAAGCATACAGTATTTTTATTATACTGTTTTAATTTAAATCTTGACAAATGGGCTAGAGGGGAGATGCGTCACTTAATATCCTACAAGCACTTGAGGATTGTGAGAAGCAGTTGAAATACACTCCCTCCTTCACTGTACATTCTCAAGGGGCGTGGATCATCCGTATGTTTTCCCTCCCTCTACACCATCTCTTTCTCTCTCACTCTCTCTCTCTCGCGCTCTCTCACTCTCTCGGCCTGAAGTGCTTGGAGGAATCGGGAGGATGTAAACAAGTCCATAGCTGGAGCTGTTGAGCCTTGAGTCTAACTCAGATGCTAGAGAACTGGTGTGACTGCAGGGACTAGTGTCTGACGTGATGAAGTGTAAGATGAGGCGGGCGAGGGGATGGGCAAAGATGACTGAAAGAGAGAGAGAGGGTGAGAAGGTTAGATGGGGTCAAAGGTCCAGAGGCACACTAAAATGACTGCAGTCATAGCAGAGCACAGCATATGTAACAGTTTTAAATGTTCATGACCGTGACCTTAATAATAATATCAATAATCAGTGTAATCAGCATCTTGATAAACTACACCTGTCAGACGGATGGATTATCTTGGCAAAGGTGTAGTGCTCACTTTCATGGATATGTAACATTTGAGAGAAATAGTTTACAAAAAGAAACTATGACTTCAACTCATGAAAAATGGGAGCAAAACAAAAGAGGTTGTTTTTTGTTTTGTTTAAAATGCTGTTTATTTTTAGAATACTGTAGCATTACGTAATTGTCATTACAGCCTTTCCTACATCATGTAACTCATCATTTACAGGTAACTCATGACTGCAAATTGAAAATAACAGGAAACAAATACCAGGAACCAAAATCATATGGAAAACAATAAATTAGAAATGCACATGATCTGAATTTGATATGCACTGAGATAAATAACCTCACTATGAAATCAATTATGAAGCATTTCCCCCAATGTCAGGTCTTAGTTATTTTTTGGCATCTACATAAGATGTTTTAAGGACTAACAGACAATATACAGTGCTTCTCAAACTAAAGACCCACAGACAAATCTAGTGTGATAGGTATGTCACAAGACCACAAATGAATGGAAATGGGGTGTGTGGTTATATTTAGTCTACAACCTCTCGTAGAAACCTAACACCTGTAGGAGGGCACGCACTCTGACATCCATGGACTTTGTACTGTATACTGTAACTGCATTTCACCAGCATGGCCAATAGCCTGCTGAGCCCTGTGCTTTCTGCACTCCTGTGTCATTTTACAGCTTATATTTAGCACAGTATTGTTATGCAGTGGCCATACGTGCACACACATGCACGTGCACACACACACACACACACACACACACCACCAGTAAGGTCACGTGAGATAGGAAAGTACTTAACTGGACAAAACAATGATGGAATGAAGGAGGCTGTTATAAGGAAGTTGTAACAAACACACACACACACACACACACACACACACACACACACACAGAAGCTGGTGCAGGCTGATCCTATTCTGAGTGGTCTATAAAATATGAATGATGATAAGTGTATTTCTTGGGACATGCATGAGGTGTCCAGCTTTTCATGCCAGATTGGTGCTACACTATTGCTGTGTGCTCGTTTCAAACATGCGTGTTGTGTCTGTGTGTGTGTGTGTGTGTGTGTGTGTGTGTGTGTGTGTGTGTGTGCCGTCCCCCCATCCCAGTGCCCAGAAACAATCAGTTGCTCACATGCACACACCAACACACACGCTACTTTTTACATTTTGTGCCCACACATAATTTGTGTAGGAGTATGGTGTTGGCACAGTGTGTGTGTGTGTGTGTGTGTGTGTGTGTGTGTGTGTGTGTGTGTGTGTGTGGTTTTAGAAGTGTGAGACAGAAGGAGGATGTACCTGAAAAACGAGTGAGGGCGCATGTGTGTGTGCGCGTGTGTGTGTGTGTGTGTGTGTGTGTGCGTGCGCGCACGTGCGTGTGTGTGTGTGCGTGTGTCAGAGAGCCTCCCACTCTGCAACAGAGGAAGAGGAGTTAGAAATGTCAGTTAAAGGAATGAGAAAGAAAAGAGAATGAAATGTTCCAGACAGGAACGCGTTGTGTTCCAGTGAAGCATTTATTGACGTGTCTGAACATAGTCCGGCACTGCCTGGTCTTTACATACAACTTTATCAGGATCATTACTGTATTCAGGTTCCACCATCCTCATCAAATAACGTTCATTGTAATAAAGCAATAAAGTCATGTGTAGAGAACTGAGAAGTCAGCAGGTGACACGAGAACATAGAATGAGTGACAGATGTAGGTGGAGAGCTGGATGTCAGGAATGTGTGCAGTTTTTCACAGCGTAAATATTGGGCTGCTTTATTTATCTGTGATGCTTTCTTATGGTGTACAGTAATATGGTCTGTGCTCTGCTTGCTCTTGGATCACCGGCTCAACAACAGGTTGCCTGGGGTCGCATGTATTTCAGTTGCTTTCCTTAACAATTAATTGTACCATAACCCTAGAAATTTAGACTGGTAATATGGTGGATATAAAATAGAAATACTCCAATATTAAAAACATACATTACTGTACATGGAGTATTGCTTCTTAAACGTTATGTGTTACAGATTCTCAGATCTATTTGAGCAGTAAATAAGTACACCTATGCCAAATTAGTTATAAATACGAATAAATTCCTAAAATGTTTTAATGTGACCATTCTGTTCGTTTACACAATATGAAAATGCTACTTGTGGAATAACTTGTGAAGTATAGTCCCATGAGGCTAGACACCTTTTTGACATTATGAACCTGATTGATTGATATTATAGTCCTTTTGATTTCAGCTTCAGAAATAGGCTGCATCATTATAGGGTTAATATCAGAGGTCATGGCATCTACAGGAACATAACCACTTGTTACTGAAGAAGCCATAACCTCCTGTAACTTCAGCTTGACTTATATTCTGTGTCATGAGACTAAGAGACCTGCCAGTACTGTAAACCCTCCATATACCACCAGTAGAATAAGTGAGGAGAATGTAACAAAGCTATTTGGAAAACTTTTACAATGGCACTCTATTATGTCTGTAATGGAGACATAATAGAGTGTAGAAGCGTCTCACTGGTGGCTGCACACAGTGTGAGTGAGTGGAGAGCCAAGCACAGTCCTGGACTCCACCATAGGACAATATATGAGAGGCAGTGGCTTGGTAGAGTCTAGAGAGAGAAAAGTGGATGGATGGATGGAGAGAGTGAATACCAGCTATTGTTGGAATGCTGTAGCAACACCCAATAAAAGAAGGGGGATGTGTGTGTGTGTGTGTGTGTGTGCGTGCGTGCTGAGGGTCACTGGGTTCTGTGCCATGTTGCCTGGAGCCACTGATGTGTTTTTTTCATGGAAGCTGTCGTGGTCGAGGCTGCTATCTGGCCTGGCTGCAGTCCTAATATAAAGTCCTACACTTTCCATATTACCTCTTACACACACGTGCAGAGAGTGCTAATATACAATGCTGCTAACGCTGCCTGACTTATTGCAACTTATGTCTAAAGGAGATTGTCAGTGTTGTGTTGGCATGCTAGCATGTGTGTTAATGTGTGTGTGGTTTCTGCTTGTCTCCTCTAGGACCCTGCTGGCATCTTTGAGTTGGTGGAGCTGGTGGGAAATGGCACCTATGGACAGGTGTACAAGGTATGATGCACACAGTCTGCAGTGTGTCTGTGTATAAGTACAGTATACACACACTATATGTTAGTTATATAAGAGTTAATGAAGACCAGCAATGATAAAATGCCCCAGAGCAAGAAGTGCGGCGAACAAGAGCGTTGTTAAACATGGAGAAGGGAAGAACCCATGGCAAAAACAAAATGTATTTTAAGAGAATGGGCCTTCCTCTTTTCCCTTCACCATTTTATCCTCTTGTGTTTCTTTCTGCCCGGAGGTGGAGAGGGTTGTGTGTGTGTGTGTGTGTGGAGAGGGGGGTTGTTTATCAGGAGACACAGGAAGTGCTCGTATCGAGCTGCTTCCTGTCCCTGGCTGTGACATTGCGGAGGCAGAAGCTGTGGTGTGAGGCTCTCTCCCTGTCGGTTGGCCTCAGATGTTTCCCGCTGCCGCTCAGACGCTCAATCTCTCTGTCTAAGTCAGCGCGCTCACTTCCTCTCCTGCCTGTACCCGGTGCTCACACCTCCTCCGCCCCACTTCCTCCCCTATTTTCTCCTCCTGGTCTCCTGCTAACCCCGGAGGAGCCGGACGTTTCATCAGTGTGAAAAAATAGTATGCACCTCTGTGTGTGTGTGTGTGTGTGTGTGTGTGTGTGTGTGTGTGTGTGTGTGTGTGTGTACTGTATGTGGACATGTGTGAGCACAACGCAGATGTGTGTGCCTGTGCGAGGAGACACATTGTGTGTGTGTGTGTGTGTGTGTGTGTGTGTGTGTGTGTATTTCGTGAGCACAATGCAGATATGTGTGTGTGCTTGTGCACCCAATGGAGCAGATGGTATCACGTGGTGATGGAGGAGAGGTGTTCTCTGTGTCGATTGGACGAGGTGATCGGTCAGGCCGAGGCCAGCTCTCCGTGCACCTAGACGCCATCTCTGACAGTGTGTGAGTGAGTGTAGCAGCAGGAACGCAGTGAGAATAGGAGAGTTATGCGTATCATGGTTTTGCTGACTGTGCTGTCTTGGTGAAAGTCACGGCTCATTGGCTGCCTGACATTCAGCCCCTGTATATTGGTGGAGCACAGACCCGCTCTGTTGTGCAGACAGCTGGCAATAGGCTGTCGTGCTGAGAATAGTCAGGTAAATACAACTGAACAGGGCATGTATCAGAGCCAGACCCATATTGCATTTTTGGCGCAATATTTTCACAATTAACTTTTCAACCATTTACTGTATGTCAATTATCGGCCAACATGATGAATCATTATTTGTGATGTGCTAATATCGTCTGATAATCCCGGCCATCTGATAATATTTGTCTGTAATCTAGGCTCAGTTAATGACTGATATATTTTGAAATGGTCTGACTGACTTCTTGGAAGTTATTCAGGAAACCTAAATCCTTTTGGACAAATGCAATGTTACGTAGCATTGTTATAGACCCTTATCAACCATATTCACAATTCTGAGGGTATAATTACTTTCTGGTCTTCTGACAATTTTGTTATACTATGTCACGTAGAACAAAACGTGAACTCAACACTTTTCACTGCTTTTTGCCGGTGCTGCTCTTACTCAGCAAATATCTGCTGACCTCCATGAAGTGGCTATGTGTGTGTGGTTTTTATATTTGTGGACATTCACGCACACGCACAGACATGTCTACTGTCTGTGTGCGTGTGATAGCAATGGTCAGGCCAGTGTTTTATGTTGCTGGTGATAGCAGGCCATTAATGTGCAGCGTTTCTGCACTTCAGTGTGTCTGGGAGCGAGAGATAACAGGTTTATCATCAGTCCCATTACCCCATCTAGTTAAATGATATGATCTTCCTCTCTCTTTCTCCCTTCTCTCTATCTCTCTCTCTCTTCTGATCTCTCTTCTAATCTCTGCAAAATAGTTCTGAGAAGATTTTCCTCTCCTATAGCTTCTTCCCTTCTTCATCCAGTCCCTTATGTCTGTGTATGTTTCATATTAATATATAATAACTGTCTTTGCTTTGGATGTTGTTGCTTCCCTAGTGAGTCTTTGCAGCAGTGTGTGTGTGTGTGTGTGTGTGTGTGTGTGTGTGTGTGTGTGTGTGTGTGTGTGTGTGTGTGTGTGAGTGTGTGTG
>JAODLL010049168.1:0-19628 GCA_026546735.1 Forbesichthys agassizii
TCCAGACAACACAGCTCTCAGGATCATAGGGACACACAAACCTCTCCACCACGATAAGGTGATGGTTCCCGGAGAGAGAGTGTGAGAGAGCGGCTCCTAACAAGTGCCTCGGTTTAAGTTAACCATCAATTTTGGTCATTGACCTACGTTGTTTGTCGTCGTGCATGACATGTCAATCAAAGTACCTCCCCTGTCGAGTAGGCGGAGACTTAACACAAGTATAGGCTTACTCCGTGTGACTCCACTCCACATAATGTACATGCATGTGTGTGCGCTTGTTGTGCATTTGTTTCTCAGGTTGAGCTTCTAACTGATGAAGCGTTTGCACAGAGGCACTTGGCATCAGAGCAGAAAGAGAGGCGCCGTTGGTCCTCCTCTAAAAAGAATCGGCAGTACAGACAACTCAACAGGTGTCACACACAAACATACTGTACACAAAGAAATATACTGTAAAGTGTGCAGTCTCTTTGCAGTATCTAGAGCACCATGACAGTAGTACTTTCTCTATTGCCATGTGACTATCAGTGGCCAATAATCTTTTCACTCAAACAAGCAGTAAAGATTACATTTATTTATTTATTGAATGTACAGTATTTCATGTATGTATTCATGAAAAACATACTGCATCTGTTGCAATCATATAGAAACATCTAGTAAAAGTGAGATGTTATAAGAGTTACTGTGCTTATAGTATACAGTATGATGTAATGCATATATACTTGTGTGCTCTCTGTATTGTGGTAGTGGAGAGGGGCTGTGGGGATGGACAGTGGGGAGCTCTGGGGATTGGAGTGGCTCTCAGATGGACACAGACAAACAGCCTAGCACACAGATGTGGCAGGTAAGGCCAAAAGGCATTTATTAACTTAGTTCTTACTTTATTATGAACGGTTGTGGAGGAGAAAGACTCACAGTAACACACAGTGTTACTGAGGAATGGACTCAAAGTAACACACAGTGGTAGTCCTAATGCTAGTAACAGTAATTAACAACAATTAATAACAGTAATTATTAGCAGCCAGAAAAAGGATACAGTGAAGACCGGAAGCTGGAAAAAATACAAAATGTCTTCAGTCATATGGTTTCACTTGTGTAGGCAGTGCTATATTGACTAGAATGACAACACATTAGTGAGCAGATAGATGGCTGGGTTCAGTGTGACTGGGGTAATCAAACCCCCCATCCCAATCACACCATGACTTGCTATGACTTTGTTCTGAGATATTTGGGCAAAGGCTGGTGTGTTGATCTATTTTGGACTTTAAATGTTTGAAACTGGCTGAAAAGTGTGTATCATGCAGTTTTAATAGTGTCGGCCTGGTGTGTTCTTAGTGGATATACAATTCCCATTCTACTGCAGAGAGGAGAATGAATTTTTTATAGTTTACCTCGCAAATAGCCAGAGCTGGTAAGGAAAAGGTTAGCTATCAGTATAAAGGCCACAGTGTATCCCAGACATACAGTCTACATTTAGTACTCCCCACCGCCTCACATCCACCGCCACCACCAACTAGTATTAAATGCATTGTGCGTGTTCCGGTTATATACGTTTTGACTTGACTTTTTCCAGAAAATACTCGATTACTCGGTTGAGCGTTACCTACTGCAATTGTAGAATAATATCAGTTACCTTTTTTCAAAATGAACTCAGACAATGCCAAGCTCAAATTAAAAAACCCAGAATGAGTTGAACAGCTGAACTACCAAGTCTATTGATTTTACAGACAACCTTTTACAATAGACTAGAACAAGGACAATGACAATATTATGCAACAACAATTCCCATAAAGTTAAGAAAGGACAAATCAGAGCGCAAGAAAGGAGCAGGATGGTTTTTGTCCCCTGCGGTAATATTTGAGGGGACAGATGGCGAGAGTTAAAGCAGGACAAATGACTAGGTGTGGCCATTTCCCTAAAAGGGGGATAAAGCATATATGACCTGAGAACTACAGTAAGACTCAAAAGCAACCCCCCTTCTGTATTACGTATTCTGTGAATGTATAATAAAGCCCTTGTAACTCCTTGAGTCCACGCGTATTCTCTTGATAGCTTCAGATGCTAATATTCTGATTGCAGAGTTGTGCTTCACCGTGCTATGATTGGTCTGATAATCAAACATCCTAACCCCAAATGTCCACACATTTTCTATGTGCCATGTATTAGAGCACTCCAACACACTTGTAAACGCAATGGCTGAACATTCATCTTGATTTGTCTAAACTATAGTATATTAAAACAGTGAAACGTGTACGATTAGGTGTGTGTGTGTGTATGTTTGTCCTGTGAATCGTCTCAGCCCGAGGAGCCTTGGCAGCCGAGAGTGTTTCCTCTGGACAAACATGAGGAAGAGGCCCTGTGTTGTGATGAAGAGGACATAACCCTGATACCCCTGTGCTCCAATGGGGCAGGAAATACAGAGACCAGCTGCCTAAGTACCTCCACCCTCACAACTAACGGCTATAACGCAGACACCTCCTCTGGACTGTCTTGTAATACTTCGCTGCCCTCTGCTGGACAAAGGAATTGCATCCTTAATAGTAGCTAAGGGATGTGGCTACAAAGTTTGGAACTGTTGCGGGATTCACTGATATTTAGTGTTTCCATGGTTGTTCCTTTCATTTATTTATTAATGCATTTTACATACCATTACCAAACCAATAACACATATACAGCATACAAATAATAAAACTAATGTTGTGAACAAACCATTCTACCCATATAACCTCTTTGATGTCCGAGAACCAGTTTTTAGGATACTTATGACATTCCCTGAATTGAGTGATTTCATGTTTTTATTAGTAGTTTATACCTAAAGGAATGTGGCAGAGTGGGTTTAAATCATTATGTCCCACTGCTGCACAAGGTGCTACTGTATACAGTATGTAAAGTAATATAAACCAGCACTACACAACTGTAGTCTTATAGGTCCTAATGTCTTTGTAGCTGTCACACACTATTTATTTATTTTTAAGATTGTTGTGAAGAAAAACCTAAATATATATGAACACTGTGTATTAATAGAATATATTTAAGGAACATGTATTTTATTTGCAAATACATTCTACGTGTTTACTTTTTACTTATTTATCCTGTTTGTTGACACTGTAATTGTATTATTGTGATTTATACAAAGGAAATAAACAAGTCTTTAGCATTATCTGCAATGGATGCTCTTTATATCAAATAATGCCTACTATAAAATTAAAATAAAATCATAGATCTGTATTATCTACATACTGATCATATTGCACTACTTTTATTTGTGTTATGTATTATGTGTTATATCATTATTCCTAGTATTGAATCCATCTGGTTTTACCAGGTTTTGGAGTAGATACACCTTAAAATTAGTTGCAGATATTGCGGTACTTTGGGAGCCGCATGCCATCTGATTTGCAATTAATGTATTGTGAGGGATTGTTTTTGATGATCATATTTCCTTATGAATCAAAATCCTGATTTATTAACACAAGCACCAAAATGACTTTAAGTATGCACTCAATGTTTAATGTATTAATATTGATTTGTTTTGGGTGCAAGTCTTCCATGTGTAATTTATACGCATTTAAGGATACGTGAGATTACATTTTTTTTTAAATCGAAATTTGTCTCTTGAAAAGAGTTGGAGAAATAAGTTGATTCAACAAAGTTATGTGGTAATAATATTACCTGCCACAGGGTGTCCTAAGTAATAGTAATTTTCATATACTGTGTGTGCGCGCATGCGGGTGCATGCATGGACCTACTTCTCTGGTTTTCCAATACCAATGGTGCTCAGACACACTGCGTACAGCGTTGGAAAGAGTTAGACCACTGCACAAAAATGTAATAGTATACATTTACTGTAAATTAAAAGAAAAAAAAAGAAATGGCTGCAATGATGTTTCCTTTTCCCTAAAACACTTCCAGTTCCAAAACTAGCATTTGCATTTTGTAAAATTACATTTAATATGAAATAAAAGTGTTATTAAATTAAACATGCACACGCACACACACACACACAACCACGGGGACAAACACAGGGACAAACAAGCGAACTCCCTACAAAGTGACCAAGAGGAGGTATTTTTGGACGTCCTCTCACACTAGTAGCCTAGGACATCTTCCTGGTACAGACTGCCTCAAGCATGTCAGTTTCCCGTAGCCTAGCCAGCAGGTGCCAATGTAACTGGAGCCTATGGGACAGGTAAGTCACCCCTGACTGGTCTAGTTATTGACCTGCCTACTGACTGAAAACCTACATTACAAAGTACACATACAAATAGCCAGGCAGTGGTCACATGATTAGACCAACGCCACCATTTGAACCAGTTAGTGTGTATCTGCTAAAGTAATCATGCATAGCTTGGCTACTGTAGCCTACATAATTGTGCCACCATTTTCTGGCTGTCATTACAGCATCACAACTCAAGAGGCTGCTCTTGAATTCATAGCCAGCTAATTAAACTAGCACACTCTTTGAAGTGTTAGTGTGCATAACTCATATTTGGTATTGGTATGCAATTTAGAACCTGAATAGCCAGTAACAATTTATGTGTGTTTTGTCTGCAACATTTTAGAGGCATATTTAGATAGAAGGATCCAGAACCAGATAATTTGATTCTACAAGCAACAGATAGTGTTAGTATGACTACACAATATGCCATTGCTCTATTTACCTATAAAATATGTGTTAAGTCTACAGAAGAAAAAAACAACCTTTTCGCCTATTTGTTAATAGAACGAACTATAGCCTACCGTAACGACATTGGTAGCGCTGCTGCTAGGATCATTACGGTAGTTGAATGGCTGCAGGAGGCGCTCTGCCATTTCCATCGTACACTGACTACGCTCCGGTATTTCCATTCCAAAGCCACTGCGCTGGACAGGTAAAAATACCTCTATATTTCTTTGACAGAATTATGCATAATTAGGCTACAGCTATCTATTAAGATTCACTTGATTCTCTCACGTTGTAAAGAAAACGTCAAAAGACTTGTGATAAGGTCTAAGACCTTCATCAACTCGGCATGCACTGAAGCTTAAATGATGAGCTGCCCCTTTCCATCATTAGGGAGCCTGCTGAAAAAACGCATTGTTCGCTGCCGGTATTTCACAACCTATAATGTTTTGGTTTTGTAATCTGTTCACCACCAATGAACAATGTTGTTTTCAGACGGTGTTACACTATGCAAAATATTAGGTTAGGCTATTTGATGTGATCACCATTATTGGGCAACAGGAGAACGGTATATAAGGTGAAACCTATACCTTGTCCCAATGGATATCCAATTAATCTGCGATTTTGTTACTTAATTAAACTGATGTGGACTACGTCCAACGGGGCCCAATGTCTGCATTATGCATATCTGAGTGCCGATACTGCGGGAAGCCTTTGCTGCGTTTAGTCTATACGACGTGTCGCTACAGTACATCAACATGGTGCCATATGTCACCCAAAGAAATACATGCTTTGTGTTCTAGCATGCGTCTCCATGCCCCGATGGGTAGGCTATTTGCAGCCGGACACCTCAAATCAAATCCTTGGTTTAATGAACATTAACTGGTATGTAGTTTTGAGAAAAGTTGTATAGCCACCGTATGATGCGGGTGAAAAATGCATGTTCGTTATATGTGCTCGTTTATGGGGTGGAACTGGGAGTGCAAAAACACTGGTGCTGAGTCATATAGGCTATATCTTGTCTTCCAGGTCGATGTGGCTATAGAGGTGACTACTATGCAGTACAGTCACATTATTATAAGGTAGGCCACTTTACTTAACGTTACATTAGTGTATTATGCTTCTGTATCTACAAGGTCTAGCTCAATTTATAATGGTTGGTCACTTGGTCAAACCTTGTGCCTTTCTTGATGGTGATCCAGTGATAACCCCTTTCAGTTGATTCTTGTACAGGCTCTGTTAAGTCCATATGAATCTCATTTATCCTACCTGAAGGGGGCCAGCTATCGAGATCCTGCATCATGTCTTAGCAGCTACATGGTGCTGGGAAGATGTTTGATGCATTTACGATGAGTACGTACATAGCATAGCTCATGTTACTGCACTGCACTGCTTCCATACCTCTCCATGTTTGAGTCACTTGTGTCACGTCACGTTCTGGTAAGCAGCGCTTCTCACGTGTTAGCCTTTAGCACACAAATTCACTGAGGACTGAAAATGCAATCATACGTTATTTTATAATTTCATAAATAACTGCGTTATTTAATTAATCAGATTCTTCTTGAGTTGTTTGAGAAACCCAATTGGAGATTTTGGGGTCCATTGTGAGTACTTTGTGAAACCGGTACAATTGGAATGATATAAGCAGCAAATCATAGAACATTGTTTTATATTGATGCACATCATTTACCTCCATTTAGGCACTTTTGTGAATATTTTTGACGTGTCTCTTAATTCCCTGCATTGCCATCCGTTATGGATGACAATGAATGTGGTTGCTTTTATCTGCTGAAATATATCTGTTTAGGTTGTTTGATCAACATTGAAAGGCTGTGTTTTATTAATTGTGCAGAATGGATCACGAGAGTTCCTGATTGGTGCATACTGTATCTGGTCTAATAGTGACAGTAACAGCTTGTTAAGCACCCCATGTGTGAAGTAATCAATAGCATTCATTGTGCTTTATGGGAGTAGCTGCTGTTTCATCTGAATATGTAATGAGTTGTGGGTGTTACAGTACATTAGTTAACGGGATAAACTGCCACAGTATTTACTGTACTAGTATTTAATTGGTGTAAGATCCAGTATTTAATTTAAGCGTAAAGGAGAGGGCTGTAACATAAGACAAGCCTATGGGGTACTATCTGTTTTTCATCAGACAAACGGAAAGCTTGCCTCTCTTATCCACATATAAATGGTTGAGAACACATTGGTTGAATGCTGAAAGCTACAGTATAGTACAGTGACTGTAAAATGGTTTCTCTGCGTGGTCAGCACTCTAAAGCCACCCCTTTGTTGTGTGTGCTGTGAGTCTGACTCAAGGGCGTACTTACACTAGGCCCAGTTGCCTTGGACCGTTAGTGTGATGTGTCTGTGTCAGATCAACGCAGCAGGTGAGTTGACTGACAGCCAATCACAGCACTAGCGCCAAAGCATAGAACCTCACATGTTTTAATAGAGATGAGGGCAGGGGGTTGTATGTTCTTCATCCATGTAGCTAGTGGTACAGTTAGTTGAATAGGTCAGGCTGAAACATATACTGTATATTTGAGATGGAGGGAATACATTTTCATTTGATCTCTGCTAGTCAGACCAGAAATGGCCCCAGTGTAAGGCAAAGTTATTTTTAAAGAAAATAATCCTTGAGTGAATGAGCGTTCCTTGGGCTTGGGCTGGTAGCCAATCAGGTGTCAGCTAGTTTAGGTGTTATAACAGGGACGTTCCTTCTGTTCTAGGTCAGCCCTACTTAAGCCCTGTTTGAGAGAGACACAATCGTGAGTCCTAGCAAGACAATTAGCCAGACAATAATGTGTGAGCGGGCACACACACGCACACACACACACACACACACACCGCTCTACAACCTTCACAGCCACATCCAAATGGCTTACGTAATGCACTATATGAAAGAGAGAGAGGGAGAGGGAGAGAGAGAGAGAGAGAGAGTGGGAGACTATTCAATTCTAGAATGGTCTGAGAGGGTGAGAGAAGAGGAGAGAAACTGAAGCCCCTGCTGTGCTTGACAGCAGGGACATTTGTTTGCAGTTGTCACAGTAGCAACTCTGCCAGAGAGCCGTCAGTCTCTCTCTCTCTCCTCTCGTTCTCTCTCTCTAGCTCTATCTCTCTCTCTCTCTCTCTCCTCTTTCTCTCTCTCTTTAATTTAAGCGTAAAGGAGAGGGCTGTAACATATCTGTATCTCTATCTCTATCACTCTCTCTAGTCTTTCTTGGGCATTTGGAGAGGCGACCCACCTATCTCCATATCACTTTGATTTCTACTTGCCACCGCACAGCATTTTGTTCATTGATTCTAACCTGGAAAGCTCAGCTGCTGGGAAAGTAGTGGCAGTGGATATATTGGCATCCGGTAAAGAGGTTGTCAAAAAAAAATTGAGTTTTATTTAGAGACTCTCTTGTGGATGGTGGCTTAAAGCCTCATCGCTGGCGTTGTCCCAGTTGTTGGGTTTTCTAGGCCAAAAGTGGACTAGATTCTTCATTCATCCAACCACGCACCTCTTCAAGTGAGTATGTTTTTAATGTATGATTTTAAAATGAAACACAGACTGTATATATCGTGTTTTGTCCGACTGATGCTGCATGCTGCTTTCCTGACCCGATGTATTCGAAACCCTCTAATGCAGCTCAAAAGGTCATTGTATACTCTGCCGAGGATGTCATGATTTCTATTTGTTTGTTTACATAGACCAACATCGGCCTATGAATATGGGTGAATGGGTGAATGGGCAAATACAAGGCAGTCCAATAACCAATACTGTTCTCTAAAAAATGAAAATTCTTGTGAAATGTACAAATGGGAATTGAAGTGTAGAAATGAATTCTATTAGGATGATTTATCATTTGGAGAGATGACACAAATTCAACACCTTGTCGTCTTGGTGGAAGGGTTTTAGCCAAACTAGGACCGTGTCAAGCATAAACTACACAATATTAATATATTTGATATAATTATTAATTATATGTGTTAACCTCGGCATGGATGTGCCGATGTGGTATACCTGGTGTTCTTCTTATTATTAAAATGCCGCCCCTTTATATTCATGCTTCTATGTTGTTTTTTTTTAAAAAGCTAACAGGAGAGCTTCTGCCGTTTGCATGAGTAACACTGGTCAGATATATTTTTGCATAGGATTTATGGTAAAGCCAGTCTTTCTCTTCCACAAAGTGTCCATGGCAGTCAGAGGCTGCTAACGCCAGGCTTTACACAGTGGAGAGTGTGGATAGACGGGCATACTAATGTTACGCAACACCTGTTCAACCTCTCAACAGTCTTTTCTCCTGCATTGAAAGTCAGCAGTGGTTCTGAATCTTATCATAGAGACCAGAAAATGTCAACCAAAATGTCCACCAATTACTATCCTTGATGTCTTTTTCTCTAACATCTGCTCTCCGACTCACCAACTCAGAAAAAAGAATGAATTGGAAAAACAGAGGCCACATTTAACCCTCTCATGATTATGGGATAGCTGCTACATTAGCTGTTGGTTTGATAGCTGAGGGCAATGTGCCCAGTATCCCAGCAGTCCCTAACAGATGCTTAAATCACATATCAGACACAACTTAATGTCCACATCAATTAACATGATGCTTGGCTTTCTTGACCAATATACTGTTCATTTATTGATGTGGTGCTGTTACATTTATATTTTAAAATCACAGCTACTGTATAGGCCAAACTGAAATGATTGGTCCTTCAGCACTTTACACTCTTGCTGTGTTGTTTAAGTATATGTATACCAGCCACCAGGGTCCAATTCCCACCTGTTCGAACATTACAACATTTGGCCTTTGTCAGGCTGAACTTTTCCTTTCATTGGTGGTTCTTAAAGGGTACTGAATCGCCATCTTTGATCCTTCTTGTGCCCTGCAATGCATATACTTCTGGAGTGAAGGTAACTGACCTTTTAGTTTGTTGGAGACGGAAAGCATTCAAGCCAAACCCACAAATGTCTTCCCTGTTGCCCAGAATCAATCTGTTTTCATGACAGCCCCGGACAGCAACTGTATCAGGCTTGCACCTTAAGCTCAGGTAGACAAAGTGGGCCTCATGTACGTATGTTAGCAAGCGCAGCATATAAGTGCAGCGCAGCCAGATTGCAGATAGAGCACCTGTGTAATCACATTTTACATTGGATGTACTAATGGTGCAATCTATTGATTCAGAACAAAGCGAACTCATTCAAGTCGAAATTCCAAGTCGGAAACTTGGGTGAGACCTGTTAAGCCAGAGGTCGCAAACATTTCACAAATGACGTCACAGCAATGTGGCGGTGTGGGATCACACAGTTGGCAATCAGCAAAGCATCTTCAATATTCCAACTTTAAATATCATTGCAAGCATGCCATAGTCTATAGCCTAGAGCCAGCTGCTCTAGTTTTATCTTTTGTCTTTACTAATACCACTGTGGATAACTAGCCTAATTGATAGCTACAGTATTTGTCATCAGTAGATTCTTGGGGACATTTAAAGACTTACCATAAACATTAGTTTGCTGCAGACGTCCGTGTTTTCCCAAGCAGATTGCACTGGGAGACATTAAGATTTGAAGTCGGTAATACCGACTTGGAACTATCGATTTCCGACCTGCAGTGGATTGCAGCATAAACTTGTAGCTGATCAGGTAATAAGCGCTAGGCACCACCCTCTGAACTTGGAGTAGATGGTGAGTAGACTATGATACAGCCTTTAGCTGTGAGTTGCGACACCCAAATGCAATGGAACAACCAACTCTCAGAAAATAAAAACAAAAGTTTAATGATAATGAAGTGAAATGAAAAATAATTATTGGGTGATGTAGTAGCTACTCATTGAGATGTGGAAGAATAATTTAGGCTATTTTACCAGGGTACAAGCAATCACATTCTCTCAGCATATTTCCTTGCTCCTGTCATTGCTTCCCCTGCTCAAAGAAACTTGCTAACTGGATTTATAATACCTGCTTTTCAGAGGCAGATAATTTTCACAGCAAAACCGACTTGCACTTTCCATCGCAGTTTTCATACATTCAACGGAATAGGTAATAACTCTATCCTTATGTAAATCCTCCCATTTATTATATTTGCGTGACACTCCAAATCTCCCCTTGACAGCGGGACCCAAAGCATTATGGGTAGTTCTGCCCTTGCATGAATTGAAACATGCAGATTGCTTTCTTGCAGCAGGCAGAAGTGTTTTTATGTTTTAGGCATATGTGTGTTTTGTATATATACAATGCCATGTATTGGCATAAATTGCAACATAATTACGCATAAAACAGGCCCTAGGCACATTAGTACATGAGGCCCAGTTTGTATAATATACTGTATGTTCTAGATTAAGTTTTTTAATAAAAATCCAATTTACTGTAGCATCTCAAAGATTAGACTAGGCTAGTCTTTCATGTGGATCTACACAGTAAGATATTGTACATGTGTTGTGCATACAGTATTTCAGTAGATTGGATACGTTTAAACTCTCTCTCTCTCAGACAAATTATTTAAATAGGTTTTAACTAAGATGTTTAAAACATTTTTCCAAATCATGCTGTGTCTGTGTGCATACTATGTTGGATATCATTAAAGAAACCAAGCAGTTCAGGCACCATTTGGAAAAATATTCTAACTGAAACGTACATTTTTAAGCAATATAAAAACTACTATGGGGATATTTTACTGATGGCATATGTAATATAAATGTCCTACCATAACAACAATCAAAATACAGAATGCATGTAGTAAATGCAAAAGCTTTTTCGAAATCACAAAAACTATATGCATGCCCAGAGAATGGAAATCATTCTCTACAGCAACGTTACCCAGACGTACGTGGGAGAAGATGTAGGCAGAGTTCTGTGTGTGTGGGCCGGGCCTGAGGAGGTCTAATGGATGAGCACGATTATTAAGCACTCATATTTCAACCTGCTTGCTCTCTCTCTCTCTCTCACGCTCTCTCTCTCTCTCTCTCGTCTTCTTATTCACTTCACGGTGTGTGTTATATGTCTCTGGAAACACTGAAACATGTTTATATATATTTATTTGTTAGTGTTAGTGGAAGGCAGTTACTTTGGAAGGACAAGTGAGGGGCCACGTTCCCCCGCCCCTAGAGTGAAGGTAGGTGTGTATAGTGTATGCTGAGCAAGCGGGGGCCAGACCAGCCCATCAGAAGGTTCATACATTTTTGGGGAGGCATTGACACTTTGTATTTCTTGGTACTTCTTCTCAAGGCATACCCAGTGCAAAGCCCTTTGTTTGCTATAGATATCACAATGCCCACATCATTCTTTACAATCAAGCTAAATGCTGCTTAATGACGTAGCTGTTTCTCACATTTAATTAGACATCTGTTGTATGTCAGTATTTCTCCCAACAGTGTCACGGTTCTGCAAAAACACAGTCACAAGACTGTCAACAAACAGTTAATACAGTTAATACACAGTCGCCGGCTAGTTTGCAAAATGGAATTGCTGTGCCAACCTAGATGAGTCAGAAGTGTTCTTTAGTCCACAGCTACATGGAGAAAAGTTGCGGCTCGACCTCTGCCTTAGACAAGGGGCTACGGTGTTTTACGGCAGGCTGTCGGAATGCTTTAGCATGACATTGAAAGCATTTCAATGTTCCTGATATAAAGGCTTCTGGCTTGATGGAACTCTAAGGTGAAAGCTGTGATGTCACAGGCTTAAATGATAGACAGAGGCTGTTACATGACACATTTGCACATTTTTTCTCGCTTTCTACTTTTCACTCAGAGCACGAGAAGAGAGGGGGAGAGTGTTAAAAGCCTTATTATGTACTGAATCTGTATTGGCATTTGACCACCCCCCATCCCCTCTCTGTTTAATGATTAGTGAGAAATTACTAGAATTGTCATCCTGCTTCCATAGGGTCATTCTATTCCTTACGGATCTTTAAAGGGTGCTTAGAAGCCCGAACCTCCTTGACTGAGTTGTCAACCTGCCATGTCATGTTTTTGCAGAACAAACACACAGCACCCCAGAGGATTAGGAATCATTGCATAACTGTTACTCGCCACTGGGGCTTTGATAAAAAAGGATATGGTGACAAGTGACATCAGCCTATTATTGCAGCATCCATCACAAACACAAATACCATACGAAGATATTCTCCTTTGATTTACTAGGCTACACCTTACAGTGCACATCAAACTGCATGTGTTTACTCAGATGATCCTGGGGGACTACGCTTTGCTTTTCCACCTGCCTTTCTTAGCATACCTTTTCTCATATCTGGCCCAACTGCTCAGCAGTCAGTCAGTCTAATAGACTTGCTGTAGTGATCCCAAGAGGCCTAGTCTGTCTGGTTATCTTGCTGCTTCTAAGAGATTAGCCAGGGTGTCGGCATACTGCAATCTGCACCTATACCACACACACACGCACGCACGTACGCACGCACGCAGATCTAATAGACAATAGAGTTGTTATTAGATTATAAGGATTAGCCACAGTTTATGTGATTACATGTGTGTTTGAGCCTCTCTATGGGATTATAGCATGAGGATGGGGTTGTGTTACCATCAGGCCTGGATTGAACTTTCACTAAGCCCTCCATTCTGTAGCTTCCTCCCCTCGACAACAAGTCATCCTGCTGACAACAAAGGGATCCATGTGCTGTAATATTGGGTCTTGGAATGCAATCCAAGGTGGTTGCAAGATGTCTTATCTCTAGTAACGGCCACTGTTTTAATGGAATGCTTTCAATTATAACTCTGGTATGACTGTTTCCGCTACATTGACAAATGTCTTGGTAGTTAAAGGCATCTGTTGAATGACAACACGTGAATGTAAATTATTGACGTAAGAAAACATCTAGTATACATTAATACAGACATGTTGGAAGTACCACTGTATATATGTGAGAAACAGTGCAAGTCAATGGCATATGAACATTGCTGGTCCAGCAGTTTACCGTGAATGAGGAGATACTGTATTTGGTGGCAAGCATACAGTAAGATAGGACAGTGGTGAGCTATTGAAGCTACACAGTTGAACAATAGTTTGGCTATGACTTAAGATAGGTATAAAAATATTGCCTGATCTGTAGCTCTCACACTGTGCACTCTAATCTTTATTTTCAGACATGTCAGAAATCCGTCCGTCTCGGAGCATTGGATGGTCTGTCTGCGAGAGCCAAGTTGTGCTTTTAAAATGTGCAAAGAACACACACACAGTATACTTGAATTGAAAAGGTTTATGTGGTTGATGTGATACGGTGGGCTTTGGCCTTTGTTTTTAAATGTAAACCTTGTATTTGGTTTCACTAGAGTGCTTTGTGCCAATGTGGCTAGCTTTTGTGTTGGGGAGGAGAGCTGTCAGGAGGAGAGCTGTCAGGAGGGAGGAATATGCTGCTAGTCTACCGCCCCCTCACACACACACACACACACACAGTATATATAGATATATCAGCAGTGCTGACTATGCATGTAGAGCTAGGAAAGTCTTGAGAATGCAAGACAGCCACGATGCTGTCAGAGGTTGCACAGAGGGTTCCGTTTCTCTCTCCGTCTCTAGTCCTTTTTTGTACATTTCTGCTTTGTCGTGACAGCCTCTTGTCAAGTGTGTCATTGTCTCCGCCCCCTCTAACCAATGCCGTCAAGTGCCACCACTCGCTCCGGCTTCCATGGCAACGCAGTGCTATACCATGTAGTCGTGACTCTTGACTATGAATATGTGTTCATGTATCCCTGCCGCCCGGGCCCGAGTGTTTTCCCATCCTTTTATAATGGAGACAAATGTGCTTTTGTCACTAAACTAAACACGTCACGCTGAATGGTCTGAACTGGTCTGCTACAGCAAAGTAAACAAGGCTGCTTACTGACCAGCAAACCTATTGATGTGTTAGCTTTTATTGACTTTACGTACACATGCCCTTTCATCAGACATTTAACCTCTAAATAGCTTGGGTTCAATGACTTCTACTTTTTAAATGTTATAGCACACCCCTTTCCTTTTTTACTGTTTGCTTAGTCATCTAATTCCACTCATCCATTGTTTCTTTAATAGCGGTAAAGGTGTTTATTCAACTCAAGGACAAGGTTAATGTGTTGAGCCTTTGTAATGCCTCTCACTACGCTTTTTTAATGCTTTTCACAATCTTAGTTAGCCCTAATATGATTTGTTTCATGCTACAAAAGGTGCTATACCACGGGTGGTGTAAAACAACTCTTTCTAGTCTATTATCACTATTTTGATTAATGGACACCACTGAATTTGTAGGGTCGTTAACTTACGCAGGAATTTAAATTTTACCGTGTGCTCACTAATGTTCTGACCATTGGGTATTTTAACTGGCTTGTTCTTGGGGGTTGGGGGTGTTTTTGTCTGATTCCACCTCAGTTCTCAGATTTGCCCCATTGTCAGGAATGTTCCAGAAATGCCCTGCTAATGCATCTCAGGAGACCTCGACTCCCTTTCCAATCAGCGGCCAATTTAAAAAGAAAATCTGTTTCCCTCCAACCGATATTAACCTTCACTCACGCTGATGCACTGAAGCTGTTATTGGTTGCCATGGAGACTGACTAAGTTAGGATGTTGCCGTGGAAACAGTAGCGAGCCGGCTGAACTCGGCCACCCACTCCCCCTCATGGCATAAACACGCACATAACGACAAAGGCTGGAGGTCCCAGGGAGAGATAGAAGCTGTGTGTTTGTGCATTGTGTGTGATGGAAACAAAGAGAGATATTAGAATTGTTTGAATGCCATTGTTTTTGCCCCCACCACTGACACACAACCCATTTGAAATCTGTGTGTGGAATCCTTAATGTTAATATTGTAATGAAACTGCATTACAATACAATACAAGCCTGAACCTAGTATATTATTTCAAATATGTATTGCCTATAAATAACACACATTGCTCAGCTGTCAGTTCTTTGGTATGTGCAAAGCAAGCACACTGTACTTTGAAGTTTAATTTGATGATGGGTTCATGCCTTTAATTACACCTTTTATGTAGTCAGTGCTCTAACACTAATAAAAACCTTGATCATTGCGTTGGCTTCAGGAAAGCCTGGCCCATGTACGCTAATAATCAGAAACAATTTACCTAAGCGAGATGTTTCTCAAATAAGGGGTTTGTCTACCTACCCCTAATTAGTACTTGGGTTGTAACATGTTGTACAGCCTCTCAGCTTAATACTATTTTTGTCTGAATTTTACTCCTGTTTTGCATTTAAAGAGATAGCCTACAGGATTTGGGAAAATCCTTTATACCCCTCTGCAAACATACCTTAGAGAGGTCTGATACATGTTGTCATGGTTACAGCTCTTCCACCTTGAACAGTTTTTGTAGCAGTCAGATAAGATGTATACCTAAACCCTTCTGCGCTTCAACAGACCTGCTACCCACTGTGAAGGTTTGAGCAGCTGTTAACTCGACTATACTGATTTCCATTTGGAAACTCCCACCATAACCCTTGATGTCTTGAAGGATGTGTTAACGTAAGGTTGACAGCCCTGAGTACATTTACAGTCACTTGACACATGTCATTCATATGAGTAGCATTGTGTCACATATGTGCCCTTATGTTATATGCAAGAGTGAGAGAGAGCGTTAGCATGCATAGGCTCTAGCTATAGCAAAGCATATACAGTAAGTGTTGCTTATGCTGCTGCCCACTCATAAGACATGCCACGCTTGTCGTAAAGCCAAAGAGTTTGTCGTCAGAGGATGTAACGCTGCTTGATGCTGGCATTTTATTGGCTATATTGACTTTTTAATTGTGAGACTTCTTTGCGAAGCCATACCACTCACATAGATCTAATGATGGCATTAAGACATAAGAAACACATTAAAAGAAGAGTATGAGAAGAGAGAGCGATTGGGAAAAACACAGAGGAGAAAAGAAAACATTTATGGAAAGGATACTTTCTTTTGGCCCACAAGTGAAGATGAGGACTAACTGAATAGTCCTCTCTGGTGAAAGCGAGGAGAACATTTACTCAGTAAAAAGCGCAGGAGAGTTGCTATTTCACTCTCCAGACACTTTCTTCTTTTCATTTAGAGAGGAGAAATTAGGGGTTATTTCGGTCCTCGGTGTCAGAAAATACACATTTCTCATGGTCCTGCGATACTTGAGTATGAAGTTGTATCCAGTGTTGTATGATTCAGCCCCCATACAATTCCTTGAGTTTGAGGTTATTTTTGCAAACCTAGCGGATGAAATCTGACAGATTAGTGCACCAGTGCCACATTTTCAAGCTTGAGGGCAAATGCCGCCTTCACATGGATACGATAACGGAAACATAATACTTATGACTTCCGAGCACATGAACGATCAAACCAAGTTTTATGGTCCGTGACGGGGCAGACCCAAAAGCAGAATGCCACGAAGCACAGACACAGGTTAAGATACAAAAAAGGTTTACTTGGGTATCATGGTCGGCGTACAGGCAGAGTTATAACAGGAAAACTATAGGCAGAGTTATAGAGGGCAGGTTGGAAAAGTAGAAATTATTAGTCGGAAACTCTGATTCTTCTATGTGGGATGGTAATACAAACATGAAGGAATGCAAGTTATGCATGGCTGCTTATTTAACGTGTTGTACATTAACAAGAAGAACTAGGCAAGCCTAGTTCAGCCGGACTGAGCAGCCTGATAACAAGTTGTAGATGTTTTGGCGTCCAGACATTTTTTTGGGGAAACCAAGTGTAAAAATGACAGGAGATAAAAAGTTAATAAAAGTTCCTGTGCTATGTCTTGGGCATTAAACCAAACAATCCACACTGGCTGTCCTTGCTATTAATTAGGGGGATAAGGGGAGCTAAAAGTGAATACAGGGAATTAACGTGAGGCATATTATGGGACAGGAGGTTGCGTCAGATTGCTGGAGCGCTTATAGGCAAATGACAAATAAAAATTGATTCATAAACTGATTCATAATACTTACGATTTTAGTCCATCTTCGTTCATAGGCACAGAACACTAACACTAAATGCGGTTTCAGCCCATGGATTGGAGCTTGTAAATCCAGAAACCTGAAAGTGCAGCTTCCTGTATTGCTGCTACTCAACCAATCAGGCCAGCCCCGCTACACTCGGCCCAACAAAAATGTGTGAATGATGATGCTTCAACAAGCCATTTCCCTGTATTGTACTGTAATGTAATTTGCTGCTTTGCTGCTTTTTGAGAAAACGTCAGCAATAACAACAATGTATCTGATAGGTGTCAATTTAATTTAAAGCTGCTTCCTAATTGGCCCACATTATAGATTTCTGGCCAAGGACTTGAATGCACGACGTCATAATTACTAGTTCTGAACTCGAAAATAGGATTGCACGATGAGCTTGTGAAGGCAGCATAATACTGTGAGTTATGGCATGGAAGCAACTGATTATAAAAATATGTCTATAGTGAATGGACTAGAAACCCTCAATCCTGATATACCATGACAAAACGGAAGAAGGATAACCATGATAAGGTAATTGTTCTCTCTCTCTCTCTCATATATATTTTTTCTGGTAGTTATTTCTCCCCCACACATACATATATTTAATATTATTGTTTAATATTAATACATTTACATATATTTTATTTATAAACATCTGATTTAAATGATCATTGGTCACATACTGTAAGCTTTGGGCAGACAGCCCAGCCCAGAGTACTGGCAGTAGTGACGTCTGTTAGTTGGGAGTCTATCGCGTCTTCAAAACCACACCCAGGAGAAGGGTGCCTGATGTGGGCTTAGAACTGACCACAAGAAGGTCCAAACCAGCTGGCTTCTGCTGTTGGTTTTACCTCAGACTTTCCACAGTCCCAGCCGGGTCCATAGACAAAAAGTTTCTGGTACTTCTAATGGATGGGAAAAGATACTTTACAAAAACAGAAGTGGGCCCATAGACTCCGAAAACATAGATGTAATGTGTGTGTGTGTGTGCGTGTGTTTATGTGTGTGTGTTGCACATTTGTGCTGGGTCATGTGATCATGTTTTATTTGCAACAAGCCCTTATTTAAGCGTTAATATGATCTTAATTGAGCAATAATTTCAAAATATGTTTAAATTACCAAAGCCATCTCCATCACAGCAGTAAATATACTGTAGCTATTAGGGCTGGCCTCAAATATTCGATTATTTGGGTATTCAATCGTTGGGTATGTATTCGATTTAAATATTGGGATTGGAGTATTGGTTTTTTCACATTATGCATGCATGTTTTCCCATTAATCCCTACTGTCTCCATATAAACCCACATGTTGAAATGTAATTGCCTGCCCTACACTGTCATCAACACAATTTATTGCAATTGGCTCTGTTTGTAAGAAGAGAGCGAGGTTATTCATTCAACACACACTCTTATTGGGTAATACAGGTGGAATCAATATTATTTCTGTTATACTTCTTAATTATAGTTAAGTGTTTTTGATGGTTTTTTTTAGAGAGTATTCGAATACTCGTTCGGAAATACCATAAAGTATTCGAAACCTGTAAAATGGTATTTGGGACAGCCCTAGTAGGTATAAATCTTTTGTTCTTACACCTGGTGGAGCACCGCGTAGTTAATAGCAGTACTGCATTTTAAGCATTTACCTATTTGTACCATGGATGTATTATAAAGTAGTTAGAGTTAGATTTTTAAAATAAAAAATACCTAGAGTCCAGGAAAGTTTGTCATGAAAAATATGGGCTGTATTTATTTTTAATATAAAATCTTTTTTCAGCAGGAAACCGATGGAGTGCCTACTCCGGTAGGGAATGAGTCCTTGCCCCAAGTGAATGAGTTCAAGTACCTCGGGGTCTTGTTCGCGAGTGAGGGGACATTGGCGCGGGAGATTTGCCAGAGAATCGGAGCAGCGGGAGCGGTATTTCAATCACTTTACCGCACCGTTGTGACGAAAAGAGAGCTGAGCCAGAAGGCAAATCTTTTAATCTTCCGGGCAATTTTCGTTCCTACCCTCACCTATAGTCATGAAGGGTGGGTCATGACCGAAAGAACAAGATCACGGGTACAAGCGGC
>JAODLL010049199.1:0-19624 GCA_026546735.1 Forbesichthys agassizii
CATCCCCAAAACAAACCACCAGGGACCCCAGACCCGCTCCCCAGCCACCTCAATCTCAGTCAGAGAATGGAACCCCAACCTCACTATTTGATGTTTGTTTGAGTCAGAAATGTGTACTGAAAAGCAGAAAGATAGCTCATAATGATCCTTATATGCATCGGCCATGTATGATGTGGCATAACTGACCAATTCATGAAGCAGGAACATTGTCTACTTTATATCGTTTTACACTTAACTATGGAGAACAGTAATATAAAGAAAAATTACAATATTTAAATATTCTTCTGTTTACTTACTCTATTATACAAATAATCAATGTTGTCAATTTAAATCTGTGATGGAACTGATGAAGTTCAATTTTTACAATAATGCATTACTAAATAATTACCTCTCTTTATTTAATGTTAGTGGTGATTGGCTACAGTAAAGCACCCAGGGTTGAAGTTTGAGGGAAATACTCTAATCCATCCAGCCACATGGAACCAGTGACTGACAGCCATACTTGTGTCATGATACTGATATTACCCTGGTCACTATACTGGCCATCTCGCAGTAGTATTACCATAAATCCATTTAGAGGGAATTCCTGTTTAAAGCCTATCCACTATCACTGTTAATACAAACCACTAAACCCGTCGGTTACGCTAAAACCTTAGAGAGGCCATAAAAAAGGTGGTGGATTAAGAGAGATTATAAACCATTTTGCATACAAGGGTCATTGAAAAAGAAAACACACCAGGGATTTACAGTATATGGCTTAACTAAAATTGATATTATATGTGCTGCAAAATGGCATGAACATACCTTTGTGATGATAAATAAATGATCTACATTAATGAATAATGCATGAATAAATACACAGTTATGCCATTTAAAAGACTCTTTAATCCAAAGAAATTTACAGTGAAGAGAGAGACAGGCAGGGGATAGACATCTTACTCAAAGACGCTTGCAAATCAAACCCTGGACAATTTGGCTGGAAATTGTCCACCCTAACCACTAGGCAATACTATATCCTTCCCATAACCAATCCTATCCATCCCATAACCAATCCTATCCATCCCATAACCAACCCTATCCTTTCCATAATAACCAGCCCTATCCTTCCCATAACCAACCCTATACTTCCCATAACCAACACTATCCTTCCCATAACCAATGGATGTTAAAGAGTCGTCAGAGAGTTAATACCAGTCAGACACGGAAACGGACTTGAATAAACACACTGCAACAGCTGTGTCAACTATGTACACAGCGTGACACACACACAAACACACGCACATGCGCAAACACACAAATACATGCTCTATATCATATTGTGGCAGGACCCATCTAGAGAGGACTAATCTATTTAGAGACCCACCAAATACCGGTAACATAATATTCAAAAACCTATCAAATTTAGCTAATGCTATACCTGTGTGTGCTAATGGATAGCTAATGCTATACCTGTGTATGTGTGCTAATGGCTAGCTAATGCTATACCCGTGTGTGTGCTAATGGCTAGCTAATGCTATACCCGTGTGTGTGCTAATGGATAGCTAATGCTATACCTGTATGTGTGCTAATGGATAGCTAATGAACACCTGTGTGTGCGTCAATCATTTTTGAGAAAAGCACTCCAGAATATATGGTGTTCACACGGCTAAATAGGATGTCATCCAATCAGGAACAAGCTATTTTGCCACAACCTTACTCACAACCAATGAGTGGAACAACATGATAGTAAAGCGCGGAAGCCTTTCATTGATGTTCTTAATTCATTCAATGGCCACTTGCAATTTCCGCGACCCACTCACTCCACCTCAGGGACCCACCTGTGGGTCCCGACCCACATTGTGAAAAGCACTGGTCTATGTGTCCCCGAAAAGCCGATGCGGTGCTTTCTAGTGGGCCTACAGCAGGCCACCCATTTCCATCCACGCATAAAGGCCCTACCACACAGACTGGGTGAACTGAATATGTCAGCATGAATTATGGACTGGACCTTGCGAACCTTGTCATAAGCAAATGTGTAAGCTGTAGGCATTTTACACTAAGGCCACTAAGAGAGATCTTACTACATGTACTGTACACTGTCCATTGCAACTGTACTGTACACTCCAGTAGCATCGATGCAACCATGAGCCTAATAATGTGCATATTACCCAGCAATAGAGTGTTGACAGATTCCCCACATGCAGAACTGTTCTCCCCCCTGCAGGGACTTCACCTATTAATCTATGACCCATTTTTCTATCTCTGCTTCAAAGCAGCATCACTCCCCAGACAACCCTGATCTTAAAGAGACAGGCCGTCTTTTCAGCTGGGCCCTAGCTTCTAATATAGATCGTGTCTGTACACCTGTCTAGCCTTTTGGCAGGTGCAGTACAGAAAAGAATATACAAACTATTTTAATAACACGGTGGATATTGGCGCATATTTTATGGCAGGTCACATCTGACCAAATCTGTAGACCTCTGGTTCGCTTTGATACTACTGGACACGTTTGATCGCCTCATCTAGCTCTAATGCCATTTTGAAACACACGCTTGACTTCAACGTCATCTCACCAACCCATCCTGATTGGTCCGCCAGCAGAGCGGCTGTGGAAAAGCGTTGCTAATGCCACAACAGGGTTTCCAGACTATAATATAATATCAGCAAATGTTTAGTTGAGAGCAACAGTCTGTTGAAAAAACGATGGCTAAAAAAGATGGCTAACCCATATTGGCTACATAACGCTTGTATTTGTATTCATTACATTGCGTTGTAGCATCTGCTGTATGACCTATTTGTAAATGTAGAGAGGTAAAACAGAGATGTGCCACCTTGTGTACATCGTATAAGTGGGCTGCTCGATTGTGGAAAAATAATAATTGTGATTATTTTGGTCAGTATTTATATCACGATTATTTAACACAATTAGTCATTGAATTGGAAACGATGTTGCATTTAATGCACCTAAAAAACTGAAACAAATGTGACATGTCCCTTTGTTATCATGTTGAACTTTCACCCTGGGAGGGGCGAAACGCAAAAGTGAGCGTGCACTTATCATTCACAACGCCAAATAAGATGCAAAATATTTGTTTTTTTGTAATTGTTAGGAGCTGACATAGAAATCAGGATTAAAATGTGATTAATTGCACAGCCCTAGCTCAAGATTCAAGATACAGTAACTGCATAGCATCAGCATGCAATATGAATATATTTGTTATCAATGTATTATATGACATACTGCAGTTCTTCTTTTCACCAGGATAAAACTAAACCTGCAATGTAATCACAACTTGTGCCATTTAAATGGATTATATTTGGATAGAGAATCTGTATCTCTATAACTGGTGTGAGACCACATTTTAGTGGTGTTTGTTTACACATTACATAGTCCAAAGCTTCCTCTCATTCTCATGAAGAAAGCTGTAGAAAACTGCCAGCAGATGAAATTAATAATTCAATAAAAATAGGAAAGAAAGCACTGCTAAATAATTATTTGTGTGTGCAGGCAAAATAATAAATTTACACAGGCATGCGAGTGTGAATCGCCAGTAGCCACAGACAAACAAGCATGTGTGTGATGCTGCAGTACATGTCACGGTCAGTGGAGGCAGCAGAGTGCAATGATCGGCTCTGTACATGTATGCCTGTAGGCTGGGACGTGCGCTCGTACACTGACGCGCACGTGTATGACCTGATCTGAGGTGTGACAGCGGAATAGACGCTTCTCTACATTCCACAGTAAATGGCTTCCACCGAAGAAATTATGAATTGTTTTACCAATTATTGTTTTTATATATTGATTTGTATATATACTTTTTTTTTATCTACAAATGTTTATGTTGAGTTTGCTATGCACAATAACAGCACAATAACACAGAAGGACCACTTTAGATATAGTGCATGCCATAGAATTTTCTGGATAAAACAAAGTCACCGTCAGACACAGAAACAGCCAAATTAATGAACACATTTATGGGGAGTCCTAAGTAAAAATGTATCTCTCAAATAAGATAAATATAGGTATATATACTTTATATATACAGTATATAGGCCTATATATAATGATAAATGATTAGGTTATTAGTAAGTAGCCTACTGTAAATAATAAAATACAACCTACAAAATTGACCCTTAAATGACCGTTAACTTTTCCCCCGAAAACAGGCCTAATTTATATTGGTGCATGGCATGCAACATAACCAATAGCTTTGGTATTGAGAGACAATGCAAAACGTTTTAATTATGTCTGGCTGAAAACTAAACCTCTCCTCTTAATTATTCATCTTCACAATACCATTATATAGCACCTTCACCCTTCACGGTTATGATATTATTACTAAACAAGCATGCTATTGGCCATGATGCTCGCTAATTTCTGCCGGCACACAGTTCTATATCTACAGTGACACCTGTCTGAATCTGAAGGAGCGCTGTGCTTCCATTCCATTATCAATAGAGGTAAGCATGCACAGTGAAACATGCTATTGTCACTTTAAATGTAAACAAAAATCCGACATTAACAATTAGTTTTCTAGTTTTTTAGTAATTCCACTGCCACATGAAACGTATGTCTGCATAGCTTTCAAAATCACTATGTAGTTTACAAGAGCATATTGTGTTTGTTTTGTTGTCATTTACTGTGATGATAACACAAGTCATGGTTTGTTGACCATCAATAACACTTTGCTGCATCAACGATTTGGTACCTATTTCATAATACAGGAGGGCGTTGTGTTTTAAGAGCTGCAGCACCATGCAAACGTATGCCGTTTATTCGTGTTAATTCAGAGCGTAAGAGCAAAGAGTGCTGCATGGAAGAAGCACAGAGAGCAGTCTGTCTCCCTCTTGCTTTCTCCCTCTCGGTTGGTCTCTCTCAAATGTTATCTTTCTCTCCTTTTCACTCTCTCTCTATTTATGTGTCAAGCTTTCCTCTACAAATGCCAGTTTGGCCATCCATGTAAACATCTCTCCCGCTGTGACGTCCTAATGCCCAAGACACACATCCAATAACAGATCGTTTAACACATCCTTGGGACTTTTAAGGGATTTTAGTATGGTAAATGGTAAATTAACTGCTTTTTATATAGCGCTTTTATCCAAAGCACTTTACAGTATTTTGCCTCACATTCACCCAGTCACACACACATTCACACACCGTTGGTGATTGCTGCCATGCAAGGTTCGACCAACCACCGGGAGCAGTTGGGAGGTAAACAGTCACACTATGTCACACTATATCTAATCTAAACATCTGTCCACATATTCGTTCTGTTTTCTATAGCCTACTATACCATGTAAGTATCTCTCCCGCTGTGCTGTCCTAATGCCCAAGACACACATCCAACAACAGATTGTTTATCACATCCTTGAGACAAGTGATTTGAGTAAACAGTCACACTATGTCACACTATGTCACGCTATATCTAATCTAAACACCTGTCCACATATTCGTTTTGTTTTCTTGTGATGGGCGAGCATCCTACACTGGATTACATTTAACTGATCTAGCTCATGTTCAGCTCCATTAACTTCCATTGTAACTGGGAGGGGTCGTGTCAGGGCGGGGCCGGCTGGATAGTCTAGTAGGCCTATAACATGGTAGCTATGAAGAACATCCACAACATAGACACAGAAACCCCGAAATGTATATCAACCTTTCTGAGCTATCCCTTTGAAGAGTTATCTGCACGTCAGGTGCAAAAGACAAAAGTGCACCAGCCAGGCGGCCATTGTCTGGAATGTAATGCTCATCCATTACATAGCAACCATGTTCTGAATACAGTCCTTCTCACTGGATTTACTTGACCCTGTACTATAATGATAGCGACCCTGTCAGTTAAACGCTGCATGTTACAACCATGTCATGTTGGCCAACCAACGCGATGCTATTAGTGACTGTTATGCAATAGGTGAGATATGTGTGCACACTATGACAGCAAACATCTGTATTAGGACATGCCAAATATAGTATAGTGTAATGCATTCGGGAGTCGGGACTGACATGGCTTTCATCGCTTTATTCCTCCTTGTGAGTCCTCCTGATAAAGTGGTCTAAGGGAGAAAAGACACTTTACGAGTCGCCCCTCCCCCTTCAGTCTGCGCTGCACAGGGCTAGGAACGCCCACCCCCTTCCCCGTCCCCCTTCACCCCAACCCAGTAAACCCGCATGAACCAATCGCTGCCAAGCTGCTGAAGGCGTGCTCGTCAAACGGAGAGCAGGTGCTACTGCATCTTTTTACCTACAGGGAGAGGTACAGTGTTTACTTTGGACGACATGGAATAGACTATAGTCCGCAGTTGACTTTGTGAGAGCTTTTATGACAATTATATTATGATACTTGACATATTTGTGTTAAATAGCCTATTATTACAGTCACAAGGAAGTTAGTCATCATCTGCATAATATATCATGTCTAAATCCAAGAGGACAATGTGAGTTAGCCTATCGTCATATTTTAGTAGCCTTTATATGCTATTAGTGTATAATGGGCATGCTCCTATGGCCGGATAATATGCTCAGTTAATTAAGTTCGTCTTCAGCTAACACTTTGCCACAAATGTGCGTCTTTGCCATAACAATTAAACACATATTAACATATTGCACTTATGTATGTCAAATCACAGCAATTATAGCAATTAATTGGCCACACCACGTATGTGGATTACATCTGGCTACACTAACTAGCACAGAGGATTTTGGTGCAAAATTCAATGTTTGCAAGACAAGGAATATCTCGACGAGTGCACCCAGTTGACCCTGACGACGAATGAAGCTGGAAAATCCATACGTCAGCGACAGTGTGCATAGATCGCAAATCAACGCCAAAGGCCAGATTTAGAAATATAAATAAATTAATAAATAAACAAATAATTAAATAAATAGAAAACGCAGTCTTTTCCAAAATAAGACTAACCGATAATAATTTTCTGATTATAAATCTGATTTTAAACCGATTATTTTACTGTTGTGATCGTCGAAACCGGCATTGAGCCATGAACAGTATGATCATGAAACAGGCCCATCACCCAGAATGATTATTCTCTTGCGTAGGGCCGTTTCAGGCTAATCATCGTGACGCCAATGCCTGCCGTAATAGTAGCCAATGCTAAATGTACAATTGGTTAGGCCATAAGCGAAAAGTATAGGCAACTGTAGGCTAATCATTAACAGTCCAGAACAGGCTACATGTGAATTTTGCGCAACGATTTCAATCGGTGGTCCATCGTATGGGTGAGGCGTTGCTCAAATCGGGGAATCCCAACGGCGCTCTTAAAGCAGGCAAATAGTCCCTAAAATGTGTGGTTAACCATAATATTTTAGTGTTTTGTCAAGACAGATACTCTCTCTAGTCTACACCATCTGTAGGCACTGGTTTCGAGGGGTATGCAGTGCAATGCAATGATGCAGCTTTGATAAAATACCTCGCATTTCTTAATGAATGTCGTATACATTATAGTACGGTCAAATTGCCCCTGCCACAGAAAGCATATTGAAGACAATGGTTCGATGTATCATCCGTATCTTAAGTGAAGCACGTTTAGCAGGGGGTGGGGATGCTATGCAGCATCCACATCCAAAAGTGGCTAACTGAGAAAGCATCCTCACGGCTGGCGGCTATCATAATCTCAGCCATCCGCATCCAATGTCTAGCAAAGAAAAGGCAACACGGGCGTACACATCCAAATCCCACAAAATCTGTAGTTGTTGAAATAAAATAAAAATAAAATGAATAAAATATATTCTTACTTTCACCGACCACCGCCTTTAATCCGATAGGTGCCATGATGAAGCTGTGTGTTCGAGCGAATATCGTGCACTGCTCCTACGTGAACGCCTCACACTGCCGCTATCTCACTGCGGTCGGAGCAGCGCCAACTGGAGACGTCACTGCGTATCTTTCCGCATCCACTCTTTATAGTTTAGGCTTCTTCTAAATACATTTCGTTTAAAAAAAAAAAGTAATTTAATGTAATTTAATTTAATTTAATTTATTGAAATAGGTCTACCAGCAGCAGCATTAATGCCTCGCTCATCTCTGTCAACAACGTGAGAATGCATAATATGTGCATCAATGTGGTTCACAAAGGCTATGGCAGTTGTTTGCCAGATATAATATGGGTCACGTAACACATTAAAACGCATTACAATCTAAAACACATCCTAACTGTTAAATGGTCCCATTAAAGCAGAATGGGACCGTCGGAAATGGCTGATTGTCAAAGTGAATCGTAGCATATGTCCACATGGGGGCAGTGTGCCTCTTTCTTTCACACATGCCAACGTGCCTTGCTAGAAAATAAATTGTATATACACTGGAAACTAATAAAATAAGCGTATATACAGGCTACTGATATGCCACCAAACAGCTATCAAAATATAAAACACGTGGCTAACGATAAAAAAAGTTGGAAATCAAAATGGACCCTAGCAATTCGTCGTGTTAAAGGTTATGCAATAATTTAGAATATAGTCAACAACAAAAAAAAAGGGAGCCTAATTTCAATGTTCGCTTAAAAGCACCGGCACAGACCACACCCTTGGCAGAGCCGAATGGGCTAAACACGTTGAACCAGTGATGAGTGATTACCAGAGGGTGTGTCCTGACAGACAGAGGCACACCAGCTCTCACTGGAGTTCCCAACTAGGTTCCCAGGCGCGTAGTTGCTACCACATCTGTTCCAGGCGCAGGAGGACGCAAGACGAACCTGGGAAGATAAGCGGTGATTATTCGTTTAACCAGTCCAGACATTTTTATTAATTTGAGTTAACTGCGCTGCATAATCGCCCCCGTTACCTGGGGTAGGCAGTTCGCATTTGGGTAGGCTATTTTGTACGCAGGAGCGAGGCTCTATCGGGATCACCTGTAAGAATGGGGGACGTCGTATCGTCTCAACTGGACGAGGGCAAGCGGGAGATGATTACAGGTAAGACGAGACCATGAGCTGTATTTTTGCCGTCAAGCAGTTTCTCAACATAATGCCATGGTGACCAGACTGACCCCAATTCTAATGGGAAGCAATTTAATTCAAACGTTTTCTCACCCAGTATGTAAATATATGTTTTATTTGAATAACTGTTATTTAGCAATGACATAAAGCAACTAGGCTATATAAAAAACAGGGCTTGTGTTGACAAAGGCATGTTTTGATATCAAATAGTAGCAAACAATAGGCCTATGCTTCAGTTTTAGTAATCAATTTACGTGTTTAAGGAAAAGAATTGCTCTTATTCTTTAACTTCTTTTAGATATACGAAGATAGAATACAGCCCATGTGTCTTGGTTTGCTTTATAGAGAGGTAATAACTATGTACCTCTACTGGAACCGTGTTTATATAAATCTAGGACAGTCTCAGACTATACTTAAGTCGCACAGACTGCCCTGGGCTCCCCACTGTGAATTATGTTTTTTTTTTTCACGTCTACAAAGCATGGGAACATAGTTGTGGCTGAGAATAGTCCCACATTGAGAGTGTTCAACATTGAAACTAAAGAAATAAGAAAGCATTCATGCTTGTATGGTCTACTATACACCTGGCTGGGGCGTTTTCAATAAGAAATGTCTGCGTGTGTGTGTGTGAGTGTGTGTGTGTGTGTGTGTGTGTGTGCGTGTGTGTGTGTGTGTGTGTGTGTGTATAACATAGCACAACCCATGTGGTAATCCTTATGACATTATCAGTCAGGAAAATCTGGTGTCATGGAAGAAAATGTTTTGGAAATCTATTTGTTGTCAGCTGTGTTGATACTGATACACTGTCTAGCTGACACCGTGCATTTCTATCAGTTACATAGAGACTATGCCCTCAAGCAGCCATTTAACGTAAAATGTGGATTTTAGACACCATCGTTGATGCCTCTCGGGGTCAGTCACAGTGGGAAATATATCCTTGAGCAAACGTCAGTTTATTCCGTGTTCATGACTCATTACAATTTGCTGTGTCTAGTCAACATAGTTTGTCAGAAGAAAAAAACTGTAAGATAGTGCGAGAAGCTGTTAAAGTGATACAAGTAGGAACATGTTTCATGGTTATTAGGGAATGGTTGTCTGAGTCCTGCCCACCTCTCTCTCTCTCTCTCTCTCTCTCTCTCTCTCTCTCTCTCTCTTCCTCCCCCTCTCTCTGACAGGGTAATCAGCATTTCTGTTTTGGGAGGCTTGTTTAGACGGCTTAACCCAACAGGATGAATTCTTCCTGTTTGCTGCTGAAGCACATTCTACTCTCGCTATGTGACTCTCTCACTCCTCTCTTACTAAAGGCACACACACGCCCAGAAACGTACGGTGCAGTGAATTCCCTACAGCCCGCTAGCACTGTTGGCTAACTCATTAACATACCACACCGCCCCATCTCTAATGTTTTGCCGACAGGCCTCCAGCACATGTATATGTAGTTAGCCTAGCAGGTGAACTGGCCGGTGAATGACTGAGTTGGCACAGGAACCGTACACGCTATTAGTTATCCTGTCAAGTGTCACGTCTTATTAGCAGCGGTTAACTATCCATTATTACGACAGTTAGCAGACACTTTTATGCAAAGTGACGTACAGGTATTGCAAGTGCCTGTAGTGTGCTGTGTGTGCTGAACAAGCGCATGTCACATCATGTCATGCTAGTATATCCTGCGTTAGTCTGTAAACAACCCATTGTTCGACTGAAATGAAATAGTTTGGAGCAGGTACATGTTAAAGGTAGGGTAAGGGATTTTGAGGAAAGTGTTTTGATATTTGAACTCCATCAACAACACCTCTCCCTTCGATGCGATAGGGTGCTCCCTCAGAACCTCCGCCCTCCACACACATTGGATGCCCGTTGCCAAGGCTGGGATAGTGTTGTGTGGTGCGACCCCGCACCACTTTTGTGTTTGTGTTCCCATTCACAGAGCCAAGGCTGTGTAGAAACACCAGATTATTCTGCGGACCGTGAGAGATACACAAACGTGTGTGTTTGCTTACAACCGCTGACTCCACCTTTGTAGCGTCTTGCTCAAGGCCTTTCAAATCGGAGATTTCACCAGCAGTCATCACCCCCCCCCCATCCTATGTTCTCAGATAGACCCCAGGAGTGGCACCATAGACCCCAGGAACCCCAGGGTGTGGTGTCGCTTAATGCCACACTGCAGGTCACAGCGCCTCCTGGATCGTAGCGTCCTGCCTCCTCCTCCACATTCTCCGCCTCGTCGTCTTGTCTTGTCAGCTCTTTCCTTCCTGCCTTCCTGTGGCAGCCGCAGGCTCCCCACCTTCCCTCCATCACTCCCTTTCCATAAACATTCTCACATCCTTTCCACTGGTCAACTAGCGGGAGCTTCCCCAGACGCCTGCTAGCTCCTCGAACAGGCTTTGTTTATAATCTCAGTGTTTGCTACGTTGGAAGGGAATATGCGGTAGAATGTGATAGATGGGGGGGGGGGGGGCATACCATAGTATGCTGTTTGATGAGTATAAAATATTTGGGGTGGAATCCTCCGTTTCACAGCAATTATGGTTTGCCTAGGCGTGAGTGTGTTCAATGTGTTTCGTGAGTCTATGTTTCGGGATTTACATTAAAAAAATTCTGATGTTCCAAATTCAAATATCAAAGGCATATCGGCCACTCAACTCTGCAGCATTTGAACAAAGAATGTCCAACAGTTGTGCCATTCAAACATGGCTTTATCAGCAAGTATACAGCAATTACAGTATGCAAAGGTTTTCCACACCATCATAAAGTATTGCATATCATGGCGATAGCAGCAGTGCTGCTGACAGCTCTGTCATCAAGAACATGTTCCTATTTGTTTATCAAAGATCAATTAGATTTTCTTATGTGCCAGCTTTTCATGACGTACTGATAGCAGAACAATTTCTCCTCTCTTGCACCGGCACATACTGCAACAAATGTTCTTTATATATTCTGCCCTGTGTGTATCCTATTGTGTTCTCATATTCAGTTGTTAGAATAATGAATTAAACACATGCAATACTGTCAAATCCTCCCTTCTAATTAAATGGAAAAGTGCCCTTCCAAAAGTGTGTGTTTGTCATTTTCGTCTCTTGGAAGATGAAATGATACAGAACAGAAAGCCTGTAGGAAAAACATGCATTTCCAGCAGATAAAAGCAGAAGCCATCTCTCTCAGTGGCAGACCTGTAATTTCTAGAAAACGGTGTGCGTGCGCGCGCGCGTGTGTGTGTGTGTGTGTTTGGTCTAGCCCTGCGTTGCTTTGCCCGCGTGCGTTGTGGCATAATGTTCAACGGCGTGAGTGACATGTGCCCCCCCCCTTCCATCCCCCCGTCTCGCCAGCACAAACCAGGAACGTGCTGAAGGAGTTTGAGCGCATGTACGAGCAGCAGTACGCCGTGGCCCTGTTCAACAGCGTCCGCTACGAGATCGAGGGGGGAGGGGCTGCCCAAACACAGCTCCTGCACAGAAAGGTGGGTTTACGGCTAAAGTCAACGCCACACCCAGGTACGGTGATGCCCGCTCAGCAGCACACACAGGAGGGCATTGAGCTGGAACATGTCCTGCCTCCGTCATGTGTGTCACAGCACATGTGGATACAAGGAGCCAGTGTGTGTAACAGATGTGCAAGGAACCGATTTAATCTAAGTTTTTCATTTTAGTCTTTAGTTTTTATTTTCCATTTTCTATTATTAAAATATATATAATATATTAGTACTTTTACACAGATAGGCCTACTACTGTACATGTTTGGGACGAGTTAAAGCAATAATAAAACATTTTTTTAAATATACTGTATATTTTCAAGTTGATTGTGAAATTATTGTAACTTTTGCCTTTGTGTGTAAATTAGCCAGACACGATCATCATACGGTATACACAATCAAAACCCCTTAAGGTCCAATAAGCAAGTTCCCACAGATACCAACATGGCAACAGAAGTGATTGTTTACATGTAGTTCACCTGTAACTATGTGGAGCATAGGGATGGCTGCTGGCAGCGTGTTCTGTGAACACATCTTCCCATCCATGTTTTAGATAAATATTCTGCTTCTTCATCATTGAAAGGAGAGCAATGGAAAACAACATTGTTACAACATAAACAGTAAGCACGGGGGTGGTTCAGGGGGGGCGCTATAACAAAACCAAGGTGTGTCCCTTTAACGTTTTCCAGTCAACGTAATATGTCAAATACGCTATCGGGCATATAAGCACTGCTTTATTCCTCAGTCGAGCGACCCCCTCCTTTCCCTTTTCCGTCCTCCTCTGCTGAAGCTGTTTGACTTACATTATTATTTCATCCAAGGCAGGAACTCTGAAACCAAAGTGGGATAGACAGAGCGATACACACCACCAGTATCGCTCTGTAAACACGTGTGTGTTCTTGGTTGAACTCTTGTCACCGCAGGACACGGCAAATGTTCAAATGTAGAACATCAAATGTAGCTTAAACGCCACGTTAGTCCCTGCTACCGTATCTCGCTGTTGGTGACTGTCCCCTTCCCAATTTGTTCAGGACCCTCTCGCAGACAGGTCCATATTCTCCGGCAGTTTCTTTCAGTACCTGGAGGAGAGTAAAAAATGGAGGTGTCGCTATGTTTTTGTGTCGCACACCTACAGCGTCAGCCTCTACGAGAGCAAAGCGGTGAGTAAATGACTATGTTTAATTAAAAGGCTTCAGTCCGGATCATTCAGATATATGGATATACAGTAGCAACAAGAATAAACTCTACTCTATTGTTGATCTACTGTACTTTGCAGATTGGTGACTGATGTTGCTTAAGCAAAATGCTTTGGGTGAACGACTCGTTTGACGACTTGTTTTTACTGCATGATTTGTAGGCACACGATCGGGGCCTGTACCCTAAACAGACGATCAACTGTGCTGGATATAAGGCCTTGACATCCCTGGAGGAATACATGGAGCTAGTCAGTAGCAGCCTCCCAGGTAATGGTGAATGATGGATAGGCGGTGATACAGTACAAATGTTTTGAGCAAGAAAGAGTTTGATTTAAATGTGAATCAAAGGTGGAGTCAGCTATTGTAAGCAAATGCAAATCTTTGTCAAATTCAGTGAAACTCTCATCACGGTCCACCAGCTGCCTTGCCTCGCAAGACCATCTTTATCTGGAGAGATTTGTAGATTTGAGAGTACCTGCCAAGTACCTACCGATCACAACAATTCCTCTGGCAAGTCAGGTTACTAGCTGCCTGTTCTGTGAAGAAAACAAGTTGGTGTTTCTACAGCCCTGGCTCCGTAATTGGGAAGACAAAAAATTGTGAAAACCTATGGCATTGAAAGGAGATGTGTTGTATTGATCTAGTTCAAATAACAATCTTCCCCTGACTCCACCTTTAAGGTCGTTTACATAATCAATAACAATACATTACATACTGTGCTACACAAGTATAGCCGTGCTGTGATCAGCTCAGTTATTATGTTGCAGTGCGTTGTGTGTTCTGTGTGCAGGCATTAAGGCTAAAGTCAGCAGCACTCCGTTCATCAAGTGTGCCACCCAGTTCCCGCTCATACTGTGGCACCCGTACGCTAGGCACCACTGCTTCTGCGTGATGACGGAGAAGGAACAGACCAAATGGCACGCAGTTTTACAAGACTGTGTCAGACACACCAATAACGGTATGGGGACCGCACGCACACCCGCACACACACACGCACGCACACACACACACACACACACACACACAGACACACACAGAACACACACGTATGCACACACACACACAAACATATATACACATAAGCGTGAACACACACACACCACACACACAATCACACATACACAAACATATATACACATACGCGTGAACATACCACACACACACACAATGACACGTACACACACACAGACACACAAACATATATACACATACGCATTGAACACACACACACATACCGACACACATTCACACACACACACACACACACACACACACACATTTGAACATCATTTTTACAGTTTTGGAGTATGTAAACATGTGCAAATTTGCCTGTAGGAACATAAAGTTTTGGTGGTGGTTGTGTCTGAGAGAGAAGAGAAACCATGACATTTGAAATATGTAGTAATTGAATGCATTTTGTGCCAAAGCAATGAAAAATTATCCAGAGTTTAGCCCCCTGTTGTGCTCACTGTGTGAAGAGTTTAGCAAATGTGACCAAGGTATAGAAGAATGGGTCCTAGCGATTAGGGGAAAACTGTAAAAAGTAACCTATATATACTGTATATACAGTATTGTATTGGAATGGCGTATTGTACTGGAATTACCGTCCAGCAGGGCTACTCAAATCCGGTCCCGGAGGGCCGCACCCTGCATGTTTTAGATCTCTCCCTGCTCCAACACACCTGATTCAAATAAACGGGTCGTTATATGGCTTCTAACAGCCTTGAATCAGACGTGTTGGAGCAGGGAGAGATCTAAAACATGGAGGGTGTGGCCCTAAGGACCGGAGTTGAATAGCCCTGCCGTAATTGTACTCATTGTCCAAAAATACTCTATGGAAAAAAATTACAGTAAATACTGTAAAACATAGTGAACATAGTAAAATATTTCATTCGGGTATCATACTGCAGTGATTTATAAACATTAGAGACTTGTTTTACATTGTATTACACATAAACTTTACAAACAAAGGCACTGTGTAATGCTGCATGTTGTTAGTAGTGTTGTTTAGGGAAGTGCTTTATTACAGCATGTGTGTAGGTGACAACATGTGCTAGTGTTGTGTAAGAAAAAGTTGATTTGAGACATGTATGTTATGGTTGCTTTAGTGCATTTTGCTACTACATATTGGCTTGACCTTAATGGGAGTGTGAAGCTGAAGCAGCAGTCTGTATGCTGTCCTAGCTAACAGCTACAACAACAATGTCTGACAGTGAGATTGTCAAGTGAAGTGGCGTGTGTGCATGTCGAGAGGCCTAGGCCTAGACCAAACACCCACACCACTGACCCTTTCATTTGAGACAGTGTAGCACATGTAGGACGAATCTTATGTTGTTTTTTTTGGACGTACCCTCCGCTTATTTGAAAGCGCACACAGAGGTGCACACACACACATGCAGACAAGATGATCTTTCCAAGCATCAAAGAATGAATGACACTGTGTTACTCTCACTGCTCCACCCTCAGTAATCACTAATACTTTCTGCATCACTTAAATTGTTCACATTCACAACACACAGACAGGGTGTGTGTGTGCATGTGCGTGCGTGCGTGCGTGTGTTAAGAAGTCTTCGCATGCCATCTGAATGAGCTGGTTGACCAGAAAATACATGTTAATACCAGGAACGTTGTGCATAAGGTCTGTCCTTGCATCTTGCTGTGTTGGGCCAGAGCTCCTATAATTGTAAAAGCCACGCCCTTGTGTGAGCATGAGTGTAGAGCCTGAGTTATATTGTACCTTCAAAGCGGGATCCATTGTAATGTTCATAGTCAGGCTAATTTGCCTGGGACTGTGGTGTTGGACGCTTGTTGGATTCCAAACCACCGTCATTGTGTGCACATCATTCAGGACGGGTGTGGCCTAATCTTCAAAACAACCAGAACGCACAACGAGTCAATCACATCTTTTGTCGAGGCGGATAGACAAAATAGATTGAGTTGAGAAGAGAAGAACGAAGTGATTCATTCCAGTTGTTAAACAATACACTGTCAGAGTTTGTTTGTGAGATATTTTGAGTACGTTACAATACAACCATAAAATGTCAGTTTAATCATGCTATTTCCTATTTCGCGCGCGCGTGTGTGTGTGCGTGTGTGATCTCCGTACACTTATGTCTGAAGCCTGAGAAAGGTGCAGGCGGCACAAACAAAATGGCAGGATGTGATGAGACCTGTTTAGATCTTCTACGAAGGCGGGCGACTTCAACAGCCAGGTGCAAGATAAGCCAGAGTTAGCATACGGAGGGATCTACCAGGTCGTGTTCAGTGTTAGCATACGGAGGGACCTACCAGGCCGTGTTCAGTGTTAGCATACGGAGGGATCTACCAGGTCGTGTTCAGCGTTAGCATACGGAGGGATCTACCAGATCGTGTTCAGCGTTAGCATACGGAGGGATCTACCAGGTCGTGTTCAGCGTTAGCATACAGAGGGATCTACCAGATCGTGTTCAGCGTTAGCATACGGAGGGATCTACCAGGTCGTGTTCAGTGTTAGCATAAGGAGGGATCTACCAGGTCATGTTCAGTGTTAGCATACGGAGGGATCTAACAGGTCGTGTTCAGTGTTAGCATACGGAGGGATCTACCAGGTCGTGTTCAGTTAGTATACGGAGGGATCTAACAGGTCGTGTTCAGTGTTAGCATACGGAGGGATCTACCAGGTCGTGTTCATATAAACAGGCTGACAGGCGACATTGGGTGAAAACATGATGTGGAAATCAGTGGCTTCAAATTGATTTAGTCTCCCGACACCAACATGAAATACATAAACCCGTGCGCTATATTGCAAAACAGTGGGAACATTTTGACTTTGAAGTATTGTGTATTTGCAGATCCACTTCACGTTGTTATATGTAAAAGCAAGCATGCATGAGAAGTTGGATGAGAAATGAGAAATAACAGATACACCAAATATACAGATCAAGTAATACATATTACATTCAGTATGCTGCTAAACTGTATATATACAGTATACCGTACTTTTTATCCTGTATCCAGAAATACAGTATATACATACATGTTGCATATATATATAAACCAGCACACACACACACACACTCACACACATATATACTGTATACATATATATATATACAGTATAGCAGCAGAGAAGTTGTTTCTAACCCTAGAATCAACTTATCTGTGTGTGTGTGTGTGTGTGTGTGTGTGTGTGTGTGTGTGTATGTATATATTTCTGGATACTGTATAAAAAGTGTACAGGTACATACAGTAGTTTATGACACAGGAATGCAGAACACTACTACTAGTAGTAAATATATTATTTAAGTCAGTCTTATTTGCCATGTATCTAACAATGTATCCTTTGGTTTTATCTCATTGCCTTTTTCAGCATCTGAACAAGCAAATAGCGTGCAATGGTGTGATTTGAATACTAAGTATTCTAAGCCTCACAATCAATATTCTATTAGCAGCATTTGTTTAAAGCCACCCTATGCAAACTATAAAACAGGTCCACTCAGGCTTGCAGCGTTACAGGATCTGTGAAGTGATGGCTAACATTAGCGCACATGCCAGCCCAGGGTCAAATACAATGGCTTGATATCCTGGACAAGACTTGTCTCGGGCCCAAACCAGCCCAGTGGGAAAACTGGTGGGAAACCAAGTTCGGCCCCCAATAGAGGGGGGAAGGCAGTGGTTTTACATTTGACTGCATATTGTCTTTGTACTGGGTCACCTCTCCCTGCCCTTCTTCCACCTGTGTGAACACGCTCAGTAGGGTAGTCCCTGTCATGCATTCCAGCTGAGAATTTCTGGGTTTTAAAAGTGGTTTTGAATCTTTTTCTTGTGTCTGTGAAAGAGAACCTGGAAACATTATTAATTAAGTTCGTGGCTGGTTGACATAACATGCAGCAACATGGCAGCCGTCTATCATTTTGTCCAGCACCTATCTTTGGTTTACAGCCCTGGTTTGTCTCAATTATCACAGCTGTCATATGGGTGTTGTGAAGAAAAACATACATTGTAGTCCTTTTTAATGTAGCGGCAGGTAATGGTTTTGTTAACCTACTCTAGCCTTAAGTACTTTTTTGCATCATAGAAAGTACTGTAACTGCCATTTGCAATTGTGCATTTTGTATGTCTAATATGCAAAGTGTCGCACATTTTTGTAAGAATGTAAGATATAGCCCGTATGCACCTGAAAGTTACCTGTGGTTCGCTAACTCATTCAGGTGCATCGCATTCTTCACGTGTTGCAGTCACAGTACTCTGGGCTACAGCTGAACATGAGAGGAGTGGACAGGGCTCATGCAAAGCGGTCTTTTGAAGGTGGAAGATGCTTGGAGTTGATACTAGCTCTCCAACACTAAGACACTATTCAGTCTGCCTAGATAAGTTCAACCACACGTCAAGTTTACACATTCATACACTGAGATCTGATCGATATGACGACACTCTCTCTGATAATATAATTACTTGTCAGTGAGTGCTACCTTGCCCTAATTATGTATGTTTGATAATCAGTAAAAAATAAAAATTTAAAAAAAAAACATGCCAACATTCTACCGTTTCTCCAAAATCTTATTTTGACAGCGCCATTTCAAGATCTGAAGGGAAAAGTATGTCTCAATGACAACAATGTCATTTTTTTTAAGACAAGCACCCACACAATTAAACACGACAATAAAGAAAAATACATAATATATTATAAAATAAACTAAATAAACTTAGAGGTTTTTCCTACTATAGGACCAGCAGTTATTTTAGTTGTTAATAGTAGTCTGTCCTCAGGCGTGGTCCCTGAAAGTTTTAAACATGCAACATAGTACAGCCTCTACTTAAAAAACCAGGTCTGGATCATGCAGATTTCTCTAATTTTAGGCCTATCTCCAAACTAAACTTTCTTTCTAAAGTACTTGAAAAGATAGTTTACAATGAATTAATGGCCTTCTTGGAAGAGCACAACAGTCTTGAAGTTTACCAATCCGGGTTTAAGTACTGAAACAGCTCTTTTAAAAGTTTTCAATGATATTTTCTTAGCTACTGACTCTGGTGATTGTGTTGTTCTTGT